>JAWPHD010014322.1:0-62070 GCA_037043455.1 Cyrtodaria siliqua
GCTCTTGATCAATTCCGGTTGCGGATACAATTAATTATCGAGCAATCACTACCCTTGGAATTTACTGAGCAACTCTGGAATGTGGCTTACTCAGATTCTGATTCTCATTAACATCTTAATACAACATATGTAAATATGTATATGTACAGATCATCAACGAAAGTGGTACATGATGGTGAACATGTATGTCTATTTATAGATGTGTTGACTATGATAGCTATGCCATATTTATATGATGACAAGTCTTCCAATGGGTACATTGAGTGCTACAGTCCGAATAACATCAGCTGTAGTATTAACACTAGTTACAGCATTATCTCTACATAAATTTATTCAGAAATATATCGTTACAGATTTGTATCAGTTTATTGTCTAGATCGATATTAGAACTTCCAAAAGAAGAAGTTCTTGCTGAGTTTTTCTAGTATAGAGAATGAAATTGTAATGACACTCCACTCTCTTATAAAATTCTAGAAAAACTATTTGTGAAAACCATACAAATAAAATATTTAATGTTTTGTCATATATGTATCTAGCATAGTTCTTGAACTGAGGTCTAATATAAACATGTATATTTAATTCTTTGTAAAATTAGAACTACATGTACCGATGTAGGTGAATACAGAATTTATACAAAATGTTGTTTTTGCTGTTTCTGATTACATGAAATGTAATATCTTGTAAATACGGAAGAAACATGTGCAATCTCATTTTAATTGTGTCTGTCCGTGTGTATCTCGTTTGTGTATAGAACATCATTATTATTTACGAACGAAGGGAGACCACAAATAAATGTTATGTAACCAGTTACTGCACTTATAGAAATGTATACTGTTGTTAGAAAAGCTGCAAAAACTTATTTGGTATGTACTCTGGATTGCTGTTCAGGGGAGGTAACTTTGTGCCACCCCTTCAAATGTGGTTCACTTCCAAAATTCTTTTGGGTTTGAAAACATTGTTTACAAAGGTCAGGTAGCAGTAAGTGTAAATAGTATATACTTTTAACTTTTGTTGAATTGTTGTGAGAAATTCCTATGTGCAATTAATACATGTTATTGCAATAATTTAATTAATTGTTAATTATGCAATTAACTAATTGTTAAAACTATTTTAAAGCTATGTTATGACTTTTTTGATGGATCATATGTGCACAAGTAACTCAAAAATGCAGATTTCCAAGCTCAAAAGTGCAAGTCCACTCTGATCAATTCTCCATTTTTGTTCAACTGTTTGCTAAATTACGTTATCTGTACGATAAAAGTCATGTAGGAAAGTCATCGTGTTTTTTTTTTACAACAACATGCAGGGCATGTTTAAATGGACTGTTAATATGGACTTTCTTGATGATTATATTAGTGAACCAGTCTGGGATTTCTGTTGATTATATTAGTGAATCAATCTGCCTTCTTGATTATATTAGTGAACAAGTCTGCACTTTCTTGTTGATTATATTAGGTTGCATTGATATCGTGAAGTCTGTATTTCATGTATATAACTTATCCAGAAACCGTATTAGTCAAAAAAACTTGGGTACATGCGAAAGGATAGTCCAGAAGCAATTGTTATAGTGTTCATACATTGCCAGTACCGAGATGGATGGGTTGTTTTAATAGAAATATCAGAATAATTCCATTCCCATGGGGAAATATGTACAGTTTATTTACCAAAAACAAATATTTTATTTCCTAAACAGAGGCAGAAGTGCGGTAAAATGTTGCCCAAATCTGTGTCCAGTGCAAAATAACCAGT
This sequence comes from Cyrtodaria siliqua, assembly GCA_037043455.1. NCBI lineage: Eukaryota > Metazoa > Mollusca > Bivalvia > Adapedonta > Hiatellidae > Cyrtodaria > Cyrtodaria siliqua. The sequence goes on from JAWPHD010014322.1 coordinate 1,750, forward strand.
GAACGCATTACCATTTGTTACTTATATCGTCTGCTCTATATTTCTGATAGGTGGGTGATGTTTCAATGCTATCCTGATGTGCAAGATGTTGATGAAATTCTACTGAAAACATAATGGTTTAGTTTAATTGTACATCAGGCGAAAAGACAACACTAATATTAAATTGAAAAAGTGTTGCATTAATATTTTTCAACATCTTGTTACAGGTATATTAATTTTTTCAAAACCTCTCATTTTACTATTTATTTTACACGTTTTATATCCTAAAAAGATTTAAATAGCAATCAACATTAAATCTCCCAGAAATCTGAGTTTTTAAAATGCAGTATCCTTAGAAAATAGCCAAAATCAGCAATGAATCGCGACATATCATTGTATATCAATTATTATCATCGGTCTAATATTCAGTTTTGACGAGTTTAAACTACGGGAATTTGACAATGCTTGGATAAGTGACCACGTACATTATAGTGGGAAAAAAAGTTTGTTCTGGAGGAGAATTCAAACGATTAATGTTTACCTAAGCTTTTCAACGAATCATTAGCCTCCAGTTATTCATGAAGATTTACCAACAAATGCTCTTCCTAATTAAGAGCGTGACCTATAGAGACACTAAAGCAGACAGAGGCTAAAAAGAGAAATCTTCACCATGAAGAAGCTGTGGTCTTTGCCGGGCTCCCTCCCTTTCGGTTTCTTAACGGTGGAGATTTCTCTGGCCTATGGGGACGTTTTAGAAAGGCATATTTGAATGTAAAACGTGCGGAGCATGTACCAGTCAGCTATGATAACACATCAAAATCCGGTAGTTTTACACTTTTTTTACTCCAGATGCAAGCCAAAATACAAATAATTAGGACATGTATTATATTCTAGATCCATGTTATTCTGATTAAATATAAACAAATTTTGCTGAATAAACTGGAATTATAAACATTAAAATTTTGAAGAAAAATAAATATTTTCAGTGTTCCTTATTTCTTTTGTACCAGTATTTAATGAATCCTTTTTAAATGCCAGTAGGGACGTATTATTTTGTGGCATTGTCCGTCTGTTTGTCGTTTGTCTGTCTGTTAACTTCTACAATTGATGGTTGCTACTAACTACCCCCCCACCCTCCCCCCGAGAGTCACAGTTTTAACCAAGTTTGTCCACATTGTTTTAATTTGGCCTGCCCCACCCCGAGTCACAGCTTTAAACACGTATACAGGAACATCTTTAAAAAAATCTATTTCTTTGAAATGGTTAGCGCGAGATTTTTGCACGTATCATGAGCTTATGGTCCTCTACCTGGTTTGTTCAAATAGCGAGTTTGGGCAAAATTTGGTTCCCCGTCACTGTTTTACATATATAGAGTTGTATATACAGGAATATCTTCAGTCATATTTCTATATAAATCTTTAAACAGTCTTTTTATCTGAAATAACAAGGGCTAACATTTTATTATTTTGCACGTAGCATTAGCTAATGTTCATCTACCAAGTTTATCCAAATGGTGACCATTGGTCAAATCTGACCCTGTCCCAGGTCTGTATGTTTTACATACAACTTATGAAGTGGGGAACACTTGGAAATCTTGAAACCACAATAATTATTGTTAGAGGCCCAGGACTCTTATACAGTTTATATTGCATGTATGGTAGTATTACTTATGAGCCACTTCCAAGATTATTCAAATAGTGACCCTGATGTTAACAGCAAGTGTCTACAATGTGACCAGGTCATCAGGCCAGCGATTCGGGGGCATATGGCCCCCTTGTTTAGAAAAATGTGGGGCAATAATGTGTTCATGTGCTGTATTCCTGCATTTAAATGAGATAAGGGAAATAACTCTCAAACATCAACTTACATAACCTTGGCCATTACTTGACCTGTGATCATGAAACTTCACACATATCGTTATCTTACCCCAAGAAATGTTATTACCATATACATGTCCAGTAGTTCTGAATTTCATTTCGGCAGAGAACTGCCCATATTCCTAAAACGTTTAACCTGCAACCTAACCCAACTCATAACACAGCAAAACATTGACCTATGGTCATTAAACTTTTACACAGTCCTTCCTTATCAATTATTCATTGTCCAACCACACTAAAATTCATTTCGGTAGAGTTACGCCCCTTTTCATAAAACGTGCACCTGTGTTGGTGCGCCTTAAAACCCAATTCAATTCAATTCAGTGCAACTTAACCTAGCTCACAACTTGGCAAAATATTGACCTATGGTCATGAAACTTTATAGTTATTCCTTAACAATTATTTAATGCCACTGACATGTCCAATAACTCTGAATTTCATTTTGGCAGGGTTATGTCCCTTTTTTCACAAGACATTTTCATTAACCTGCAACCTAACCCAGCTCAAAACTTGGTAAGATATTGACCTATGGTCCTGAAACTTTATACAAGTTTTCCTTATCAATCATTCAACACACTGTTAATAAAACGAACAATTTAAAAATTGTTTCTGCTCCATGATTTATGAGGAACTGCATCCCCTGTCTTCAAACGTCATAGATTGTCCTTGATGAAAGAACCACATGGCAGGCAACTCAAGTGTTCTGTTGAACACCCTTCTAAACAAAATAACGTCTTCTTTTAACCGTCCAAATATGAACTGAATCCTTTCAAAACTGAATGACTAGTTACAGACACAATGTTCTTATTAGGCCCTGTCCCAAAAGGGCCATAACTGCGGTAATATTGTCGAATAAAACTGTCGATTAATTATGATGTTAAACAAATCTGTTCTGCCTGGTATCTATATAGCATAATGTGGGCTGTCTTGGCAACATAATACATATTTTGGGACACGTTTATTAACATGTAGACTGAAAAAGGGATCAGAGATCAGCAGAGCTTATGCCGTGGTGCGGCGTCCGTCGTCCGTCTGTCCGTAAACTTTTTTTTGTAGCGACTACTCTGAAACTACTGAATGGATTTTCATGAAACTTTACAGCAATGTTGCCCATGAAGTCTAGTTGATCCTAGCAAAAATTCATGTTGATGTGAAATCCAAGATGGCCGCCAAATCTAAAAATAGGTTTTTAAACAAGAGGTCAATGACCTTGAAGCTCTACTGATTGATTTTGATTTCAGGAAGTAGTCGCTACAGACTTGTTTTTTGAAAATCTATTTTTAACCGGGCGGCCATCTTGAATTTCCGGCCGACCTGAAATTTTGCTAAGATCAATAAGACATTAAGAGCAACATTCCTGTGAAGTTTCATGAAAATCCATCAGGTAGTTTCAAAGAAGTAGTCTCTACAAGTTTTCATTATATAACTCTATGTAAACAAAGCAGCCATGTTTAAGGTCAAATCAAAACGATTTTCGACAAGGACCAACATCATGTCATACTGATCATTTTAGAAAAAGTCCCATATCAATATCTCTTATTGTTTTGAAGAAGTAGTCGCTACAAACTTATTTATTTTAAATCTATTTTTAGCTGTGGCGGCCATCTTGAATTTCCGGCCGACCTGAAATTTTTCTAGAATCAACTAGACATCAAGAGCAACATTCCTGTGAAGTTTCATGAACATCCGTCAAGTAGTTTCAGAGAAGTAATCGCTACAAGTTTTTACTATATAACTCTATGTAACCAAAGATGGCCACTGGCAGCCATGTTTAACGTCGAATCAAAATAATTTTCCACAAGGATCTACATCATGTCATGCTGATCATTTTAGAAAAAGTCCCATATCAATATCACTTATAGTTTTCAAGAAGTAGTCGCTACAAACTTATTTTTTAAAAATCTATTTTTAGCTGTGACGGCCATCTTGAATTTCCGGCCGACCTGAAATTTTGATAGGATCAATTAGACATCAAGAGCAACATTCCTGTAAAGTTTCATGACAATCCGCCAAGTACTTTCAGAGGAGTAGTCGCTACAAGTTTTTACTATATAACTATGTAAACAAAGATGGCCGCTGGCAGCCATGTTTAACGTTGAATCATAACGATTTTTGACTAGGATCAACATCATGTAATGCTGATCATTTTAGAAAAAGTCCCATATCAATATCACTTATAGTTTTCAAGAAGTAGTCGCTACAAACTTATTTTTTAAAAATCTATTTTTAGCTGCGACGGCCATCTTGAATTTCCGGCCGACCTGAAATTTTCTAGGATCAATTAGACATCAAGAGCAACATTCCTGTAAAGTTTCATGACAATCCGCCAAGTAGTTTCAGAGTAGTAGTCGCTACAAGTTTTTACTATATAACTCTATGTAAACAAAGATGGCCGCTGGCAGCCATGTTTAACGTTGAATCAAAACGATTTTTGACTAGGATCAACATCATGTCATGCTGATCATTTTAGAAAAAGTCCCATATCAATATCACTTATAGTTTTCAAGAAGAAGTCGCTACAAACTTGTATTTTAAAACTCTATTTTTAGCTTTGGCGGCCATCTTGGATTTCACATCAACATGAATTTTTGCTAGGATCAACTAGACTTTATGGGCAACATTTCTGTAAAGTTTCATGAATATCCATCCAGTAGTTTCAGCTGTGAAGTCGCTACAAATAAAAGTTTACGGACAGACGGACGGACGGACAGACGACGGACTCCGCACTACGGCATAAGCTCTGCTGATCTCTGATCAGTAGAGCTAAAAACTAGTTTGTAGCGACTACTTCTTGAAAACTCTTAAGTGATATTGATATGGGACTTTTTCTAAAATGATCAGCATGACATGATGTTGGTCCTGGTCGAAAATCGTTTTGATTCGACGTTAAACATGGCTGCCAGCGGCCATCTTTGTTTACATAGAGTTTTATAATGAAAACTTGTAGCGACTACTCCTCTGAAACTACTTGACTGATTTTCATGAAGCTTCACTGGAATGTTGCTCTTGATGTCTTATTGATCCTAGCAAAATTTCAGGTCGACCGGAAATTCAAGATGGCCGCCACGGCTAAAAATAAATGTTCAAAATACAAGTTTGTAGCGACTACTTCTTGAAAACCATAAGTGATATTGATATGGGACTTTTTCTTAAATGATCAGCATGACATGATGTTGGTCCTTGTCAAAAATTGTTTTGATTCGACGTTAAACATGGCTGCCAGCGGCCATCTTTGTTTACATAGAGTTATATAGTAAAAACTTGTAGCGACTACTCCTCTGAAACTGCTTGGCAGATTTTCATGAAACTTTACAGGAATGTTGCTCTTAATGTCTAATTGATCCTAGCAAAATTTCAGATCGGCTAAAAAATTCAAGATGGCCACCACAGCTAAAAATAGATTCTTAAAAAATAAGTTTGTAGCGACTACTTCTTGAAAACTATATAAGGGATATTGATATGGGACTTCTTCAAAAATGATCAGCATGACATGACGGTTATCCGAGTCAAACATTATTTTGATTCGACGTTTAACATGGCTGCCAGTGGCCATCTTTAATTACATAGAGTTATATAATGAAAACTTGTAGCGATTACTCCTCTGAAATTACTTGACGGATTTTCATGAAACTTCACACGAATGTTGCTCTTGATGTCTTATTGATCCTAGCAAAATTTCAGGTCGGCCGGAAATTCAAGATGGCCACCATGGCTAAAAATAGATTTTCAAAATACAAGTTTGTAGCGACTACTTTTTGAAAACTATAAGTGATATTGATATGGGACTTTTTCTAAAATGATCAGCATGACATGATGTTGGTCCTTGTCAAAAACCGTTTTGATTCGATGTTAAACATGGCTGTCAGCGGCCATCTTTGTTTACATAAGAGTTATATAATGAAAACTTGTAGCGACTACTCCTCTGAAACTACTCGACGGATTTTCATGAAACTTCACAGGAATGTTGCTCTTGATGTCTAATTGATCCTAGCAAAAGTTTGTAGCGACTACTTCCTGAAATCAAAATCAATCAGTAGAGCTTCAAGGTCATTGACCTCTTGTTTCACTACCTCTCGCTTATCATCACAGAAAACAAGGACATTCCTCAATTTCTAGTTGTGCCTCCCATAATTCACGTCTGCCAAACCATATTTATGACTTCTAAATATGATGAGAGAAAATCCTGTACGGAATTCTCGGCAAATTTCTTTTATGGGTATTTTGTAATCAATGACACACATTTTAAAATAAAATATTTTTTACTTTTGTAACAACCTTTAAAATAATACAACTAATAAAAGTATGCGCTATATATGCAAACATATTGCAAATTATGCATCAATACACACTACATACACACATAAAAGATTATACGTTACTTTCATTTATCCAGTAAACAAAATTAGTTTTACAGACGGAAGTATCTATGTATTACTGGGAACCGTTTATTAGTATTCGTCACATGTATAATATATAGGTTTAAAGTGAGACCAAGAGGTTTGGACAAATATATGATTTATCACTTGCCTGTTAATATATAATTTTTAAAAAAAAAAAAAATGTTCTGGAAATACTGAAATAATGCCCCTATACAAATACCTATGCTAGCACAACTTAAGTAACAAGACCTCGATCTGAGGGTGTCTCGCCCACCGTGGCAAATCGCACATGAAATATTTTATTAAATTTGTGCTTAAATGATGTCCACCAAAGACAACACTTCATATGACCAAGTATCAAACAAATAAAAGCGAGGTAATCATGATTGAGACATATGTTGTACATGAAAAATAAACTATTACTTTAAAAATAATGTACTCAAAAGCTTTTTTACCTCTATGTTTCTGTATAAAAAGCTTAACAAAACAAGGCAACTTGTTAAGCTTGTGTAATCAAAGTTACCTACCTAATGCATTTACATATTTAGTAATATTAGCATGCATCTATAACTCAGTAAATGGCCAAATTGTTTGGTTCACCTTGGGGTATAGGTATACCCTGTATTTATTAATCAGCCAGGAAAGCCGTTTCCTGCATTGAGTTGTGTGTTTGGTACTTCACAATCACCTTTTTTTTATAGAGTTTTAAGAAAATCTATGCATTTTTATGTTGCCATATCCACACATTGCCATTCTCTACAAACTCTTTTGGAAACCTTTTGAAGATACCCTATTTTAATACCATATGTTTTGGGACATTTCTTGAAACGGAAGTATTTGTTGTGCCCCCGTGTACCTTGTATTATTTAATCAGTACATTATTTTAAGCCATAATAACATTTGGGGCACCTTACCTGTGAAGATTTTGTTATTCCCAAATACTAGATATATAATTTTGGTGAATACACTAAAAAAAATTACTGCTCTATTTGGTAATTGAAAATATACATAATTATACTACAACAAAACATATAGTTATATAAAACTATGCTTACTGGTATATGTACTGCGTTCCCAAGAATCACTTAAATAACATCTGTCTTGTTACATTATACAATGTTTAACTTGGAATAAAATAAAACCAACATCAGATTAAAATATTTAACCCGTTATTACAGGGTTCAAATTTAACTGGTAAATGCAAGTAGATTTTTTCAGATTGCAAGTAGAAAATATTAGTACTTGCTAAATTTTTAAAAGAAACCCACCAGGTCTCAGTCTACATTTATTCACCGAGCATATTTATCTGAGTTAAATAGGTGGATATAAGTAAGTATAAGTATACATTATTACATTCCTGCATCTAGCTGAGTGTAAAAATGTCATTATTTACATGTATAGCAATCCTTCCAAAAAGTACCGAGGTTTTAAATTATTAACGCAAGTACCTTGATTAAAATAGCAAGTAGAAAACCTTCGCACTTGTTCTTTTAGGAAGTGGCTAAAAATATTATATATGATCCCTGCTGTGTAAAAATAAAATTACCATATGCAACCTATCAGGTGTTTCATCTCTCACACCATATGTCTATCAAAAAGCATACAGCAAGCATATACATATAGATATAAAAGTTAAACTAACGATATGATCATTTTTATATACGTCATGGTCCCATGTACTGTCAAAACCTATGGAGGTCACTGGTGTATAACCAAATTTGAGATATTGGATAACCATTATTTATTCAGGATTAATCCATCTTAAGGCCTGCTTAAATATATGTTATTTATTGTATAGTTTGCAACTATTTCTGCTTACAATAACAAGTAATGTTCAAGGGAAGGAACTCTATAAGAACTGCTTTCATTTGTCCCTTTCCAATCATTAAATACACTTTATAAACATTTTGAAATAAAATATGATTGAACCACATAATGTTTACTATTACATAGTTTGATGGCACATAAAAATGCAACAAAAATGTGTGCTTAACAAAGACATGAGCATGTACACAAGGCCGACATGAGACTCCTGACAAAGTCAACATTAGACTGTATACAAACATCCTAACAGGTGGGTAATTACGAACCTTTAGGTTACACAGACACACACATAAACAACTTACTAATATTACGCAAACTACAGTAAAGCACCTTAGGCTAAGGAATATGGAAATTTATACAATAAATTATAATAGTACAGAATATAAAACCAGTCACTTCTTTAGTTCTTGGTTTCCATCAGATTCTGACAGTAAATTACTGTTTTATGACATAATTTTGTTTTTTTAAAAGAAGAACACTCAGTAAAGGTAACATACGGTACATTAAGACAATTCTGAAATTGCTATTTTTTTTATGAAAATGAAATGAAATGTTCCATCTTGATTTTTTGCGTCAATAAACATGCTTGTAACTTACCAAGCAGAGTGATGTACATAAGTTCTGTTTCACAATAACTTTATTGGACTTCTGCGTAATGCTTTCATCCAGAATGATAAATATATATTGACTCATGAACTACGTTGGTACATCGGATGTCAGCATAGATGGCAGCACTTTTTTTGAGGGGGATGAAGGTAAAATAAGAGACAACTATTGAGTGAGAAAGTAGTCCCCAAAAAATCCCTTGTTCGAAAGGTGAGAAAAAGTAGTGCCCAAATGTGTTCGTCACAACTACAAAGCCCTTTCCAATAGGTGAGAAAAAGTAGTGCCCAAGTGTAGGTGTCAAAACTACATACGCACTCGGCAACAAGAAAATAATATTAGAAAAAGTAGTTCCTACATGATTCTGTCACAACTATTAAGGCATTAAGAAAGCTCTATAGTATGTTATCGATCATTTGTAACCATTCTCAGATCTTCTCCGTATCAGGTGAGTGGAATGGCAGACGTTTATTTTATAATAAACCCAAATAATTTGTAAATGTAACATCTATCATCACAAACCGAACAAAATGTAAAAAAACAATTCTGCCGTGTATTATACGAGAGCCCTGTAGCTGATCCTTTACAAACTTTCTCTATCTCAGGCTGGGTGGGGTAGGCGGTTGCATACTTCACAAACACTGAAAGCGCCAACTGTGACTTGCGTTATTTCTTGTCCACATTGTGTATATACAGGTTACCACAGATACAGAGTAATATCATTGTAAAGGCATTATAGAAAATCATCCGCAAAAACTTGGGGTCCAGGTCACCTTGACGGTACCAATATATCTGAAAATAAAAACAGCTAATTGTTTCTTCTTGTTTAATACAACTGTTGCAATTCACAGCTTCAAGTATAACAAACATGTTACAATAACTGACCTTTTTAAATTGTAAAATTATCAAAACAAATTACAATAAAAGTATTTATTATATACGTATCAATAATTATATACATAGTACCTTCATTTTCTTACAGTGGTATACAAAAACCTGTACCACCTCTAGAGGTTTTCTGAATCAGTATCAGTATGCTACTAAAAATAGATTCGGGCTTATTCCGTATCACTATCCTACTTAAAATAGAACAGGGACATTCCTAATAATGCTCGCATTTACACCAATTTGCACGGGAACGTCAAGACGTTACGTCAAATAATCAAAACAAGTACGTCGCACCAATGAATTTTAACTTGTAAGCTGTAGCTACACCCCCAAATATATTAAGATATGTTAAGCCTTGAAACATTTAGAAACCTTCTTTATTGCATGCGTATGCAACAGAAATGTAAATATTTCTAATTTTTAATCATATGTAAGAGGTATATAATAAAAGGATCATTACTAGAGTAGCGTGTTCTGGAAGTTTGTATCACCTCTCGTAGGTAAATGCCAGATCAAGAATCACTATCGAGGCTCCGCCTCTCGTGAGATCCTTGATCTGTCATTTACCTACTCGAGGCGATACAAACTTCCAGAACAGGTTACTATAGTAATAATCCTATTATATCATTAATCCTAAATTACTTATTAAATCAAAACTCAGTACACTCACCCCCACCAAAAAAGTTAAGTAAATAATCCGACAGAAGTTACCCATGAGATGAAGGATTGGGAAATCTCGAGACTTTTGACAAAAATACTGACTCATCGGGTGAGAAGTGGATACTCATGATGAATTTTTGGTTCATATGGCATTTTTATCATGAAGTATAACATTATTGAAATTTTAGATTTCTTTAGAAAAAGCCTGATGTACCCACATTAAACCTGCAATTCTATACTCACAAGTAAAAGATGAGAAAATCCTATAAACAGCATGACCACAGCGAAGAAAATGTTGATACCATTTGGTGGCCATTTTGGAAACACAAATGCACTAACCAGGGTCACCTACAATAGAATTATAACATAAATAGCCACAAGGATTGAACAAACATACATATATAAAATAATTTTGGTACTAGAAATTATGCAAGAATGGTGTGCGAGTATGAACAATCTGAATTGTGTCAACCAACCAACCAATCAAATTCACAGTACAGAGCAGGTTTTTTTAACCTATTTAAGTGGGGCCAAAATTCGGCCTTTTCCCAACTGCAAAAAAACTGTATATTTTCCCAATTCCCAACCTAAAAAAAACATAATTGATATTATTCCTCAAGCATTTATTTTAATAAAAGTTTTTCTCTTAACTTTCCCCTAAATAGCAAAAGTCACACTCCTTTTCCCCCCAAATTTTACAATCTCACACTTTCTCCTGACCCCCACTCACTTTTCCCCCCAAATTTTACAAGCTCACACTTTCTCCACCCCCCCCCCCCCCCACACACACACTCCCTCCACCCCCCCTCCACCCCCACACTTTTCTCCCCAAATCTTACATTCTCACACTTTCTCCCCACCTCCACCCCACTTTTTCCCCCAAATTTTACAATCTCACACTTTCTCCCCTCCCTTCCCCCCACTTTTCCCCCTAAATTTTACTATCACACACTTTCTCCCCACCTTTACCCCCATTTTCCCCCCTAATTTTACAATCTCACACTTTCTCTCCCCCCCCCCCCCCCCCCCCCCCCAAAAAAAATAATTTTGGTACTAGAAATTATGCAAGAATGGTGTGTGTGTATGAACAATCTGAATTGTGTCAACAAACCAACCAACCAATGAAATTCACAGCACAGAGCAGTTTTTTTTTAACCTATTTAAGTGGGGCCAAAATTCGGCCTTTTACCAACTGCAAAAAACTCTGTATTTTCCCAATTCTGGGTAAAACAATTCCCAACCTAAAAAAACATACTTGATTGATATTATTCCTCAAGCATATATTTTAATAAAAAAAATTCTCTTAACATTCCTCTAAATAGCAACAAGAGGTCAATGACCTTGAAGCTCTACTGAATGATTTTGATTTCAGGAAGTAGTCGCTACAGACTTGTTTTTTGAAAAACTATTTTTAACCGTGGCGGCCATCTTGAATTTCCGGCCGACCTGAAATTTTGCTAAGATCAATAAGACATTAAGAGCAACATTTCTGTGAAGTTTCATGAAAATCCGTCGGGTAGTTTCAAAGAAGTAGTCGCTACAAGTTTTCATTATATAACTCTATGTAAACAAAGCAGCCATGTTTAAGGTCAAATCAAAACGATTTTCGACAAGGACCAACATCATGTCATACTGATCATTTTAGAAAAAGTCCCATATCAATATCTCTTATTGTTTTGAAGAAGTAGTCGCTACAAACTTATTTATTTTAAATCTATTTTTAGCCTTGGCGGCCATCTTGAATTTCCGGCCGACCTGAAATTTTTCTAGGATCAACTAGACATCAAGAGCAACATTCCTGTGAAGTTTCATGAACATCCGTCAAGTAGTTTCAGAGGAGTAGTCGCTACAAGTTTTTACTATATAACTCTATGTAACCAAAGATGGCCACTGGCAGCCATGTTTAACGTCGAATCAAAATAATTTTCCACAAGGATCTACACCATGTCATGCTGATCATTTTAGAAAAAGTCCCATATCAATATCACTTATAGTTTTCAAGAAGTAGTCGCTACAAACTTATTTTTTAAAAATCTATTTTTAGCTGTGACGGCCATCTTGAATTTCGGGCCGACCTGAAATTTTGATAGGATCAATGAGACATCAAGAGCAACATTCCTGTAAAGTTTCATGACAATCCGCCAAGTAATTTCAGAGGAGTAGTCACTACAAGTTTTTACTATATAACTCTATGTAAACAAAGATGGCCGCTGGCAGCCATGTTTAACGTTGAATCAAAACGATTTTTGACTAGGATCAACATCATGTAATGCTGATCATTTTAGAAAAAGTCCCATATCAATATCACTTATAGTTTTCAAGAAGTAGTCGCTACAAACTTTTTTTTTAAAAATCTATTTTTAGCTGTGACGGCCATCTTGAATTTCCGGCCGACCTGAAATTTTTCTAGGATCAATAAGACATCAAGAGCAACATTCCTGTAAAGTTTCATGACAATCCGCCAAGTAGTTTCAGAGAAGAAGTCGCTACAAGTTTTTACTATATAACTCTATGTAAACAAAGATGGCCGCTGGCAGCCATGTTTAACGTTGAATCAAAACGATTTTTGACTAGGATCAACATCATGTCATGCTGATCATTTTAGAAAAAGTCCCATATCAATATCACTTATAGTTTTCAAGAAGAAGTCGCTACAAACTTGTATTTTAAAACTCTATTTTTAGCTTTGGCGGCCATCTTGGATTTCACATCAACATGATTTTTTGCTAGGATCAACTAGACTTTATGGGCAACATTTCTGTAAAGTTTCATGAATATCCATCCAGTAGTTTCAGCTGTGAAGTCGCTACAAATAAAAGTTTACGGACAGACAGACGGACAGACGGACGGACGACGGACGCCGCACCACGGCATAAGCTCTGCTGATCTCTGATCAGTAGAGCTAAAAAATCACACTCCCTTTCCCCCCAAATTTTACAATCTCACACTTTCTCCCACCCTCCCCCCCACACCCCACCCACTTATTTCCCCAAATTTTACAATCTCCCACTTTCTCCACCCCCAACTCCAGGCCTAGACCTTCCCCAATTTCTCGAAAAAGCCCTGCAGAAATGGATTCATTCATAGCTGAAACTTCTAATTGCAAATGTCCTCGGTTTCCAAGTTACAACCCAGTAGATATGTCCTCAGGGGTGGTGATGGATCCCGAGGCCAATACTGGTTGGATGGTTGTATCCGTCTGTTCATGCCCGGTAAGTTTATGTATGTTATTGGGTGGGGATCTCAACAGTTTCCAACATATGGTCCAGGGGCTATGTCCCCTGGTATGGTCCAGGGGCTATGTCCCCTGGAATAGGGAAGAGACCCTGGGCCGATGCTAATTGAATGGTTGTATCCTGTATCCATCTGTTCATGCTCGGTAAGTGTATAAATGTGGCTTCAGAGAAAACCATATATTAAGGTTTTCCCTATATAAGTCCATGTAAAACATGTAACCATTGGGTGGGACCAAATCTGACCCATGGTCTTGATTTGAACAAACTTGATAAGAGAACCATGAGGCTAGCTTATGGTACATGTAAACTATTATTAATTAGATGTCTAGCTCATGTAAAGATTTTCATTTATAACTCTATGTAAAACTGTGACCTCTAGGGTAGGGTCAGATTTGACTCCAGGGTCACCATCTGAACAGACTTGTTACCAGGTATGCATGTTTACTAGCACTTACTATTATTAAGTGTTTTTTTGATGATTACGCAATGATTTTACAATAGGAATACCAACAGTCTAAGTGGACACTTCTTTATAGTACCACTTAACCACTTAATATTATAGTACGGTATCTGGCAGCAAAGTCACAAGCTTGTCTTTATGTCCTTAGTTCTCAATTAGCCATTTCCCAAATAAATTGGTTCAAAGAACAAAGTGTAACACTGAAACACAAGGACTGCCCTGATGAGACATATAACATCTCAAGTATAGATAATGTAACTGTTAAGTAACAAAAATCTGAAGCTCTTTAGGCTTGAGGGTAAATTAATATTAACAGAAACACCACAAAATATGCAAATTCCAAACCACTAGACTCAGGCCCATAGCCAGCCCTGAAACATAACTGAGGCAAAGCCATTTCTAGGGGTAATGGGTCTGGCTAATGTCGCCTCTAACTCCTGATTAAGTTTTGATTCTACATGCGATTTACTGCATTTTAGGACACAGTTTTAATCATGCCAGACACTGTATGTCAGTTGATGACTATATGTCGATATTGAAGTTGTTTTATGTGAAGTATGTACTTTCGTAAAATTCTACCGGAGGCAGCTGCCTCAGAGTGCCTCAGTGTAGCTGCGGACCTTCAAGACTAAAGCTTTTATGTGTACATCATGGTATATTGAGATTAATTACTATACATTTATATATATATAGATAAAATACTTGTAAATATACAAAATAAAGAGAATTGTGCCACATATATTTAACACATTCATTCAAATTATCACCTTCAACTCATGTTATTCTCTATTATCAATGTCACTTTGTGGACTAGTAAGATCAATCATAAAAAAGTATTTTAGTTAGTGGTATACATTAACTCTTAGCCTGCTATGAATGTATAATGGACAGTCCTTTCTTTAAATTTAGACCAATCCATTTATGTTACAAAGGGGTGTTTTGGAGAAATGACTGATGAGCAGCTGAACATTGTAAACCTTGATCAGCCTGCGATCTGATCTGGGTTTACAATGAACGCAAAGGCTATTGTAGTCACCCTTAGCCTGGTTAAATTCTTGCATATCAGATAAGGTTATGCGCAGTTTACGTGAGTGATGGAAAGCCTGATCTTACCATGGCTGGAGATAAAAGTCACGTGCATCAACAATGACGCCATTAAAGTAAACAGTTGCATGACATCGTTGTGTAAAAATAAAGCATTAATATATTGACTTGAAAGATACAGGTCAATTTATATCTGTCATATACTAAATGCATTCACCTCATTCATATCTGGGACTCAGATACGGGGATGTGCAACGCGCTATGTAACAGTCAAAATTATCGATTTTTCAGTGCCGTAGGTATTTACGGTTCATCTACGCAAAGGGATCAAAAATAGCCGATAAGTGACCTATATGGCCGGTCTTGTCTTTAATTACAAACAGTGTGCGTACTTACTGGACTACAGCTCTTAATTAAATTTGCATGTCTTTAAACAAAAAATAAATCAAAGAAATGATAATTTAATAAAGAGTTCATATGTACGCTTCTGAAAATATGTGGGTTAGTTTCAAATCAATTCTCTGCTACTAGTATGATGATGATGATAATCTAATCAAAAAACTATATATTATTGTAAAAGGTACACTTAAAAACAATACTGATTTCAGTCACATTGATTGATAAAGCCCTGAATTAATGCGTGTCCGTGCTGGTTGTTGTTTACATATTCAGTCATTGTTTTTAACTACTTGTGTACTTAATATCTAAAGTCACTTATATAAATGTATTCACTGACAGTCTGTATCTGTCATAAACTTTGACATGTGTACTATCGATAATCAATCTACGTCTGTGTACCGATGATAAAAAAAAGCATAACAAATCAACTTGTTACTATAATATTGTTTAAATAAACATTTAAAAAACATAAACATAATTACATTTTATTTTATATATCCAACTGAACATAATCTATTTCTAATATGTTTAGTTTCCCAAATGCATAATATAAATAGAACTGAAAATACAAAATATAACACAATAGTGTATATATTGATGACAGCACACCAAGGATAGCCAGTATTGTGATTTCTGGCCTCTTTGATCTAAACAAACATCCTGCTTAGGACAGCCAATTAGCCACGGGGTACCGCAATATTAATTGGAGCAATCTTTTATTTCTTTTGGTCGCAATTAACAACCTGCCATAAACATATTAGCGACTCTTCAATTAATTGACAGGCCTGTACAATTTTTACAAAGACAACTAGTCCTGCTGGACTAGTGAAAAAAAAATCCACTTTGCCCTTATCAAATTTGTACTCGCCCTTAATTTTTAACAGGAATCGCCTTCATATTTTTGATTACTGCTAGTGCTAGACAAGGTAAATCAGTGTCAATCAAGAACACTTTATTTAGATAAACGAACTACATGTAACATCATCAAAGTATCAAATAAATGACTAGATCCCATCTAAGGTATGACTAGCTTGTCCACTTAATAATTATGAAAGGCACTTACAATAAGTATGACATCATTTTAACATTTCAAAAGCAACTGTTTATGTACAGTCACTGTGATAATACAACTGTGTATCCTCCAGTCTTTTCTCCTGCAAAACACGCTAGCATTTGGTACTATCATACTGCTTTTATTGCAGTTTTAATTCATGCAATTGTCTATTCACTTTCTCTATTTGTATTTTTTTTGTTATCTCCACCAACTCTCCTCCAAAAAAATTCTATAGACATGTCTATTTTCTTCGACATTTTTAAGGGAAAATGTATACCGTAATGGTCCGGTTACTGTGTTTTATTGATAAAAAACACTAGTTTAGTATTGTATAATCCGATCACGACACAGTCTACAAATTCGGATATCTCGGCTTTATACCCTATCACCAAATTAACCATGGGTTAACCAATATTTTCATGTTTACTTCCGGTGTATTTGAGTGAATTTATCGGCTATTTAGTTTAAGCAAACGCTTTGTGGAATTTCTTCGCCAGTATAAAAGGGAACAATAAGACTCGATTTATTTTGTTACTAATGTCAAAAGTCACTCGTCCGCAAGGACGACCAGAAGGAAATATCCACCCCGCCCGGCCTGACAAGTCACTCGTCATGACGAGCGGACGAGTGGAATTTTATAGGCCTGAACTTAATACCATTATATATAAAAATCGTTCCCAAAAAGATGGAATCTGCGATCAACCTAGTCTTACTAATGAGTACTGAATGTATTCCCCTTGGTTCTTTAACCATATGCCTGGTACATTGGGTAACATCCCCATCTAATGGAGGAATCAGTGAATGTTAAACCATGATCCACTATATCTGTCAATACTTACAGCAACCAGGATTCCTGTAAATGACGCAACCACCAGATTACACACTCTATCCTGTAAATTACATAGATTATCAATGATTACATAAATAATATGAAGATACATGTACATGTACAAGAAATGTCACAGTAAGTGACAAATGCCCCCAAAGTGACCTGTAAGTGTGACCTTGACCTTGGAGCAATATGAAACAAACAGATATATTTAAAAAAATCAATAATAAAAAAAAAATAATCAAACAAACAATAAAAATCAAATAAAATAAAATTGAAAAAAATAATAAAAAATAACAAAATTGAAAAAAAATATATTTTAAAAAAATGTAAAAAAAAAAAATTCGCGACACGATGTCTTGTTGTGGTGAGCAATTGTGCGAAGTTATTTGAAAATCCGTTGATTATTGTCCGAGTTGTGAAGCGGAGACGATTGTATAGACGAACAGATTTTGAACTTTGATCTCTAAGTGTGACCTTGACCTTGGAGCCACGGACCTGGATTTTGTTTGCGACATGTCGTCTTGTTGTGGTGAGCAATTGTGCGAAGTTATTTGAAAATCCATCCATTATTGTCAGAGTTATAAACCGGACACGAGTGTACAGACGAACGGATTTTGACCTCTGATCTCTAAGTGTGACCATGACCTTGGAGCCAAGGACCTGGATTTTGTGCGCAACACGTCGTCTTGTTGTGGTGAGTAATTGTGCGAAGATATTTGAAAATCCATCCATTATTGTCAGAGTTATGAAGCGGACACGAGTGTACAGACAAACGGATTTTGACCTCTGATCTCTAAGTGTGACCTTGACCTTGGAGCCAAGGACCTGGATTTTGTGCGCAACACGTCGTCTTGTTGTGGTGAGTAATTGTGCGAAGATATTTGAAAATCCATCCATTATTGTCAGAGTTATGAAGCGGACACGAGTGTACAGACAAACGGACAGACAGTGCGATTACTATATGCCACCCTTCGGGGGCATAATAAAATGTATATTAGACATATGAATGCCCTAGGTATCAATGTTTCCCTGTTGCAGGGTCAGGGCATAAATCATACAATAACGGGATATCATTCATCCTTAACTTACCAGTTATTGTCAAGCTTGACAGATCAACGTAAAGATGTAGAACAAATTACAACAAAAAGTCTGACGGCCGAAATGATCATTGATTTAAGAATCCTTAACAAAATGGGCAACAACAAAGTTAGATCTTGTTAAAACAAAATTTGAGAATTCATAATTTTGATAAAGAATCATGAAAATAGACTGACCAATCAGTGACCAGAAATTTGACAATTCTCTAAATTTTGGTAGGTGATAACTTGGTCTTTTATCGTAGATGTTCAACCAAGTTTACTAAAACATTTAGATATTTACAGTGTGATTTTTTTTAAATGCTGCATATTGTTTCATGCACATTTATGCAAACTAGTACAATATATGTATCTTTCAATATCAAATCTGTTTACTATGCCAATGATTTTTATTTTACTACAGAACCTAAGGATAAAAGCCAAGTAACACACATAATATCACCTACTGCAAATAAGGTAAAATCTCAACATTTGGGTATTGGAAAATTATTACCCCGATTATGGTACAATTAGAATTGGGTTTTAAGGTGCACCAATTCATGAAAGGTTATATGGTCCTAACAGGAATGAACATGACAGACTCATCCTCCATTTACATCGAGCTAAAATATGGAGAAAGGGCCTAGAACCTTCTCACCAGAACTGCAGAGTTGCTGCAAATTCTACTGTAGACAGTGCATTTACACTGGAGACACGTTTATTGTTTTCTGCCACTGCTCTAGTGATTTGAGCGAGATGGCACCTGACACATGATGAAGACCTTTAATGAGCATGAACAAAAAATAAATAGAATGATCATGAATACCCCTCTGCCTACCCCTCAAACAAGATCTGCAGTGGTCCTATTATTTGCCCGGGGCACGATTAAGGTAACAAAAGAAGCAATATTTTATGTCAGTCCAAACAAAAAGTTAATGCAACTGTACCTGTGGATGTGTTTCTCCAAACAGGGGCCTCGATGCTGGATCATCGTATTTCGTATCTGGCATTTTGCAACTAGTGACTGCTTAGCATTATAAAGCTACCTATGTTGTATAGTTAACTATCATGCCTCAGCTCATATGATATTAAAGAGATCAATATTTATTTTCTGATAATTGTGCAAACAACAGATCCAGTTCCAAATAATCCTGTAGTAACTTGTTCAGAGAGGGACTATAAACCTTGAATTACACACACTGCTCATTTAAAAAAATATTTATCAGCATTCGGCACACATGCCTAAGAAATGTTTTCCTGATCAGATGATGGTGACTAAGCTTAGTAGTGACATCTACACAGAAATAAAACGTAAACAAACAGTTTGAACACTGTTTTAACCGTTATTTGATCATTAATTAAATATGTCACATGATCTTTTTATATCACAAGTAAACACGGAATACGTCTCAACCATTTGCAAATCATTTAATATCTTCTTAACAGTTTTAACAAGTGTAATACACGTCAACTAAAGGTTTTTTACACCCAACATTTTGATAACCTCGTATTGAAAGCGGAAGTAATTGATAAATCGAACCGAAACAGTAATAAAGACCCAAATGAAAAGAGACGCGGGCAAAGCAATCTCGGCACGTGCAATCTTACACTCCTACTTCAAATAAATCGATATCATAATACAGGAAATCGCTTACAAAACTAATTATTTTACTGTTTTGTTTGTTTATTGTGTTGTGCTTTCATCTAATGACATAGTATTACCGGAGATCTAACCGGTTTATTACGACTGGTATTAATATGCTTTTAGAGAGCATTATTTGCTTTTATTCCAAACCACAGACATTAGGTCTGTGTGCAAAATTTTAATTTGCTTTGTTTCATAAAAAGTATTTCAATTTAAGTTTCCAGAAACGTATCAATGACTGTGTTAGCAAGCTGCATTTGACATTGCAGAAACCTTACAATACATACTCACTCAATTTAATTTCAAAAGTCAATGTAGGCCTACGTGATCCCCCTATCATAAACGTATACTGAATAGTGGTATATGTGTGTACGTATCTATTAAAGTAGAATTGTGTATACAATGTTAAACACACGTTTACATGTTTCAACAACATCATTATTTATTGTTTAAACAATTAAAAAAAAAAGGCATAATACCTCCGGATTCATATTTCTAACAGAAAGAAACTTTATGATTTTCTAAGTCGTAACAGGGACTGAAGATAGACGTAAATATAATAGACAGGTCCTGATCATAAAAAGGGCCATACTGTTGCTAAATTGCAATACAGAGTTATGGAACTTGCGTGTCTGGGTGAATTGATGATACTGACGACGTATGCAAGGTTTGAATGCATTTCCTCTTTTAAAAAAAACTCCTCGATTTGAATAAGCCGTGTTGAAGATATTAGAATGTGAACAACTTGAACACAAAACTTTAAACATAAATGTTGACGCCGCCACCACTGCCGTGACGTCACCCCCACCGAAAAGTGATATAGCTTTTTCTCACCATCTACTTCCGGAAGGCGAGACAAAACACAGAGTACAATAACTTTATGTACCCAAAAGTAAACGTGTCGTTTTCTGGTTATCTTAATGCTGTACATTTTGCTTATTCTTGGTGTAAGTGACGACTGCCATGCGGATAAAACAAAGACACTTGGAAATGTCACTATGATTTAACCAGGACTACCTGCAATCCCTGGTGTAACGTCGTCTCGGTTTCAACAAGTCTCAGACAAGGTTCATTTAAACCTACACTTGTATCAATGAATCAATTTAAGTGAATGTATCAATTGAAGTGAAAGGACACTAAAATATATGTTTATTGGACACGGATGACCCGCTTTAGCGCTGTCAGTGTTATGTCGGGGACCAGTAGACTACACTGCGTACCGGGTACAAGTATACTACTTCATTGGACTACTGTAATGTGGAAACTGTCTCACACTAAAGACCTTTGTAGTATACATCTATCTACCGTCCGTTGAATGTAAAACTGCTTTCATTGAAATAATAATATGTAATATATAAAGCGATTCTAAGTACAGCAATTAAACAAACGGTCTGAACTCACGCGACAACTGCGACACGTTTTTGGAGAAGTTGATGTTGGTTTCCCATTCGGTCTTCGAAGTGTTCCAAGAAATTCCTGACTAAATGCATCGTCACTGGCGCTTGGCATTTCGACGTTTAAATAGTTATAATTTGTACATAAAACTTCGGTCGTAGATAGGCCTTATAAAGTGATAGACGATGTATTTATATGTATAACAGAGGGGAGGAATATTGGGTATATAAATATCACTTTATGCAAGGTTAGTTTCAGGTCATGTTTGAACAGGTCTACACTCAAATGCAACTAAAAGCGATATATAAAGTCAGATCGAGTATATACTTTGTGGGCGTATCCACCGGCGGTATTCAAATGTATTTGAAGTTTTTTAAAGGGACACACGGCAATCTTGCATTTTTTATCAAAAATCCAAATTAGCTTCTCGATTTATTAATTCAGTGACATTTGGCATTTAAACCTGCTTGCATATCATTAAATACTTTTTTTGAATTTTCAAATTTCATCGTTATTTTTACCAAATGTTGAAATATATTATTGCTGCAATATTATCAAAAGTCAGTAATATACAAAAACAAATTGCTTAATACTATTCTTACAATTAACATTAATGATTGAACTAATGCATGTTATGTAGAAAAACAAAGGGACGCCGAAAGTTTTTAAAATTCAAGATTGCCATGTGTGTGTTTTACCTGTACCTTTCGTCAAGCTTGAAAATAACTCAACGGAGAATGGCTTAATGAGAGCTATAAGAAAATATATTACTGAGAAGTTTGTAATCGATTGAAAAATACGTTAGTATAATAGACTGAAAAATAGTCATACAGAATTTCAAAGACATACAATGATAAAGAATTTAGAAGTAATGATGTGTATATAATTAATACGGGAAACAGGTCTTTATAGATAAAAGATAGACACAGCCGAAGAAAAATAATTACTCAGATGCTTTTCAGTCATCTGCAGACCAAACATATCTGTCTTCTTTGGCGGTGCCAGGGGTGGTATGTACCAGCCGGCGCAGCTTTAGTCCATCACTTCACCTACTTTGTAACTGGGTGGGGCACTACCTTCAAAAGTTAAGGTGAACGATACCAAGGAGAGAGCCTCAGCGACCGGGGCTGGGAAGGAGTTTCACAGGGGGATAGTCAGTAGGAAGTAGCTGTATTTAAAATAGTCAGACAATGTAGGTGGCTGAGTATAGGACAGACGCTGCTAGGTTCCCGTACTTGTTTGTGGTGTATCTTACAGCTCGCCTTTGAACCATTTGCATGAGTTGATCTTTCTGATGTGGACTCCATACAGAGGCACAACCACAGTAGTTCAGGTGTGATCTAACCAAGCTGATGTATGCATTGGTCTTGATCTCCTCATTACTTGTTCCTGGTTTCGTATAAGGAATCCAAGCATACTGTTTGCCTTCTTTGTTACCCTGTCTATGTGGTGTTTCCAGGAGAGATTGGATTGCTAGTCGACTCCAAGATAGTTTGTCGTTGTGACAGTGTTTAAATTATGGCCTTTAAGTTGGTAAGTGTGCGTGATGGGGTTGCATGACCTGGTAAGACAGAGGGCGCTGTATGTTAGCGGGTGAAACTTCATAACATTGATTTTCCAATCTGCCAGCGTTTGTCAATTTCTTCCCCATTACATTGTGCAAGGAACGACAACTCTGAGTAGAGATTGAGCGTTTGTATGTCTTGCTGAAGAATGTTGCAGTCGACAACGCTCGCGACCCGAGTATCGTCAGTCAAGAAATTTGAGCCTGGTCATGGAAACAAGTTTGTCCGGAAGGTCGTTTATAACAGCAGACATAACAAGAAATCTATGACCTATAACAGACGCTCAAGGAACATTGCTTGCTGCTGTGACCTTGTCCAATGACGACCCTTCTACGATGACTTGTTGCATGATTATGTCATTTTGGCAACCCTTATTGAGTGCATCAGCTAACTCATGTATCAAAGTTATCAGCTGTGTTTCGCAGCTTCTCCTTGATCGAAAGCTATGTTGAGCGTCTGACAAGATACTGTGCTGTTCCACGTGTTGCAAGATATAGTACTCACAATCACATGCTCCAGCATCTTCCAGCATATGCAGGCCATGATATATATGTATTATGGGGGTTCTGGACCACAACTAAATTACCCCAAATAATCTAAAATCACCACACAAAAATTTTCAGTTTACTGAAAATTAAGTCAATTAAACTGGTTATTTAGCATGTCCCAGGCGCTAAATAACCAAAGATTTTAAGATTGAATTGTGAAAATGTTTTAAATTTGGATGTTTAAATTTTATTGCAAAATAGAGGTTAAACTATAAATACTCAATATGTCTAAATTTAAAACATTCTTTATTATAATCCTTATAATACCAATATTCGTTATATTTTCTAAGTGTTGAAGCACCGCATTTACAACAAATTTGAAATTGGGCAGTAGTACCCAATCCACAATTTAAACAAGGTAGAATTTTACAAGTTTTCATTCTATTTTTATGAACTTTACAATATTTCGAATTTTTAACAGGTTTTTTGGTACAAATACCGTTGGAACTGATCTTTAGGAACTGACACGGAATCATTGCTTTATATTTATAGTAATAATTTTTTATATTAAATAAAAATATTTTTAGGTATAAAGAAAAGAGAAAAAATGTCTGACATGAAAGATACTATAAATAATTTATTATCCCTGTATAATACAGGTATAATAGATAAGGAATCACTAAATATGTCATTGAAATCATTAGGAGGTCAACCAACCAAAATTGAGGAAGAAATTGCATCACTTAGGAAAAAATTGGAATTACTTGAGGAAGAAAATAAAGTCTTGAAAACAAGGGCAACTACCAGCCAACCTTTTGAAGATAAAAAGATAGAACCAACTAGTAAATCTTTTGAAAGTTTTAAGAAAAGAAGAAAGCTTAAAAAACTTAAGAAAAGACAGGCTAAAAAAGAATTAAGTCAAGATGACAAATACAAAAAACAAATGGCTAAAGTCATCCAAGAGCTGCAAGAAAAGCAAAAAGAAGAAAAAGAAGAAGACAAATTAAAACTAGTTGACAATCCAAAATGCGGATATTTTAGAGCATACGAAATATCTGTAAATAAATACAAAGATCCTCAAAAAGTATTTAGTGATAAAAAATCTATTATTACAAAACAAATTATCAAAGAGCTGATAAAAACTAAAGGATTAAAGTTTCAATTAGCTCTTACTATAGATTTATTTAAAGATGATGGTTCTACCAAAAAATACACCACTGCAGTATTACACGGTGAACAAAATGCCATTTTGAGCTCTGAAAAAATAAGCGAGTTTTATGACAATTCATCTGCATTTATACAAGAGAGTCTTGAAAGATTTACAAATACTGCATCCGGATTAGAAGTTGATCACTGTGTTAAGCTTTATTTGAATATTGCAAAGTATGAACCATTAAAAGGTTCTTCATATATTCCACTGCCTGTAGAATTAGCTAACAAAAAAGCAATAATAAACGTAAAAAATAACGATAATCAATGTTTGTTTCATGCTATAAATTCTGCACTAAATCCTGCCGCAGATCACACCGATAGGTTGTCAAAATACCCAAGTATAGATTTTCTAAAAAAAGATAAAATTGACTTTCCCACTCCAATTTCACAAATTTCAAAAGTAGAAAAACTAAACGATATTGCTATTAATGTTTACGGATACACCATATCAGAAAAAAGTAAAAAAGTAAATATTTTTCCATATAAAATATCAGAACAACCCAAAGACATTAACAGGATTAATCTACTTTTAATATCTGATGAAAATGTTACAAACAGTCACTACTGCTGGATTAAAGACTTAAATAAACTGCTTTACGACCAAAACAAACATAAATGCAAAACTTATTTCTGTGATCGTTGCCTTTATGGATTTTCAAATGAAGACTTACTAACAAACCACAAAGAAGACTGTGATGGTATTAATAAAAAATCTTGCAAAATTGAAA
The DNA here is from genome assembly GCA_037043455.1 of Cyrtodaria siliqua. Classification (NCBI taxonomy): domain Eukaryota; kingdom Metazoa; phylum Mollusca; class Bivalvia; order Adapedonta; family Hiatellidae; genus Cyrtodaria; species Cyrtodaria siliqua. Next base: position 27,094 of record JAWPHD010014322.1, read on the forward strand.
TGCCAGAAAATGGTAAAAATACTGTAAAATTTAAAAATTACCAAAATAAAATGCATGTTCCTTATGTAATATATGCTGATTTTGAAAGCATAATTAAACCACAATTAAAACAATTTGGAAAAAAATCAGAAATTCAAAATGTGCACGAAGCTTGTGGATTTGGATACCAAGTTGTCAGATATGACAACAAAGCTAATGATTCTGTTATTTACAGAGGTGAAGATGCTGTTGAAGTGTTTTTAAATCGCCTAGAATGTGAGAAGAGCAACATTAATAATATATTTGCTCACCCGAAACCATTAATAATGACTCAACAAAATGAAGCAGATTATGAAAAAGCTACACAATGTTGGATATGCGAGAATGAAATAGGCAGAAAAACTGGTAAAAACTGTAAAGTAAGAGACCACTGCCATTTTACTGGAGAATACAGAGGTGCAGCACATAAAAACTGCAACTTGAAACTAAAAATAAAACCTGGCAAAACTTCAATTCCTGTCATATTTCACAACCTCAAAGGATATGATAGTCATTTGATTATGCAAAAAATACATAAAATGAAAGGTAATATAACATGCATTCCAAATAATGCTGAAAAATACATATCATTTAGTGTCGGCCAGCTTAAATTTTTAGACAGTTTCCAATTTATGGCTTCGTCTCTGGAAAAATTGGTTAAAGCAACAGACAAATCTGATTTCAAAATTACAAAAGACCAATTTAAAGAACAAACAGATTTACTTTTACGAAAAGGTGTTTATCCATATGAATATTTTGATAGCATGGATAAATTTAATGAAACCAAATTACCACCGATTGAATCATTTTACAGTAAACTCACAGATGATGGTATTACTCAAAAAGATTACGATCATGCCCAAGAAGTATGGGAAAAATTAAATTGTAAAACTCTTGGAGATTATCATGATTTATATTTAAAAACTGATGTAACTTTGTTGGCTGATGTATTCCAAACTTTTAGAAAAACATGCATGAAATCATATAAACTAGATGCTTTACATTACTACACAGCACCTGGATTATCTTGGGATGCTTTACTTAAATTTTCAAAAATAGAACTAGAACTTCTTACAGATATGAATATGCACTTATTTATAGAAAAAGGTATGCGTGGCGGAATAAGTATGGTATCATTACGATACGCAAAAGCAAACAATCCACACGTAGCTGATTATAACCCTAACAAGGAAAACAACTTTTTAATGTATTATGATGCAAATAATCTTTATGGGTGGGCAATGAGTCAGCCACTTCCATATTCCGGATTTAAATGGGTTGACTTAAAAACATTACAAGAGCTAAGAAAAGATAAAGGATATTTTCTTGAAGTAGATTTAAAATATCCTAAAGAACTACATGATAGTCACAATGATTATCCACTTGCCCCTGAAAGATTAAAAGTAAAAAAAGAATGGTTATCTGAGTACCAAACAAATTTATTAGAAAATAACGTTATGACAGAACAACTAGTACCAAATCTTATGGACAAAACAAAATATGTATTACATTATAAAAATGTACAGTTGTATTTATCATTAGGCATGGAATTAACAAAAATTCACAGGGTGCTAGAATTTAATGAAAAACCTTGGATGGCATCATACATTAATTTAAACACAGAACTTAGGAAAAAAGCTAAGTCACAATTTGAAAAGGATTTTTACAAGCTTATGAATAACTCAGTACTTGGAAAAACAATGGAAAATTTAAGAAAGCGAACTGATATAAAATTAGTAAAAACTGACGGCACTAATAATGAAAAAATAAGAAAAATAATAGCCAAACCAAACTTTAACAGACGTGTACAATTTTCAGATGAATTATCGGCAATACATGTAAACAAAACAAAATTAAAATTAACCAAGCCAATTTATGTTGGGATGGCAGTATTAGATTTATCAAAGTATATGATGTATGATTGGTATTATAATACTTTGAAAAAAAGGTACGGAGATAACTGTACTTTATTATACACAGATACTGACAGCTTGCTTGTAGACATCAGAACAGATGATGCATACAAAGACATGGCTGAAATGAAAGATGAGTATTACTTGAGTGATTATCCTCAAGATCACCCAATGCATGATGATACAAACAAAAAAGTATTGGGTAAAATGAAAGACGAATGTGCTGGTGTTGCTATAGCTGAGTATGTTGGATTAAGACCCAAGCTATATTCTATTTTGAGAGCGGATGAACAACTCATTAAAAAAGCAAAGGGTGTAAAAACTTATGTAGTCAAAAAACAAATAAATTTTGAAAACTACAAGGATGCATTGTTTAACAAGAAAAAATACACCCATGAAATGAATATGATACGCTCAATAAAGCATGAGATATATGGTATAAAAGTAAGCAATGTTACATTATCACCATTTTACTCTAAAAGATACATCCGAGAAGATGGAATTACAACTGATGCACACGGTTTCTATAAAAACTTATGAATTTTGGTATCAGCAGGAACAATAAGTAATTCTTCTTTGACAAATCCTCTTTGTGGCGCTGGTGCTTTCAAATAATAAACTCTTATACCTTGCGTCACCATATAACTTTTAATCTTGTGAATATCTACACTCCACATTGGATCAGTTGCTCTGCGTCTTCCACCTTCTTGTTCCCCGGGTTGATATAAATATCTTACACTTGCATTCATACAGATAGGATCATCTTTTAATATTTTTGTTTCAACAGGAGAGGGCTTTTTTGTCTCCGCATTTATAGCTTTAACAACTTCTGGTAATCTCTTTACCCATTCTCTATTACGTTTTTGCGAATCTATTTCCTTAGCATACTGATAACCAAACAATCTTTCAGCTAATGTTCTGTTAAATCTGTCCACTAAAGCTTGGTCTCTGTGTATTTCTGTTCTGCCCCGTCTGATATTTACTTTGTGTTTTGACATCAACTGTGATACTGCACCCATAAATTCTCTGCCTGGATCCACTTGTAATAATTTTGGATATTTTAGATGTCGACTGTATATATTTTCAAATGCTTTGGCAACTTCGTTACTATCCTTGGAAGTCAGCGGCTCTGCTTCTTTGTATCTACTTGCAATATCAACAACAGTTAATGCATATTTATATGTCTTGCGTCCACGACCAAAGCCAAAAGTATCATGCGGCAGAAATAACAAATCAGCTTGATGCACTCCATTTTTAGCAGAAACATCAAACCTGGGTCTAATTATTTTCTTTGGTGCGGGTAAATAAATCTGCCACACAGCTTGTTTCTTTAAAAATTCTAATGCCTTTTTTTCACTGACACCAGCCTCTTTTGCTAATTTTTTAACTGCTGTGTAACCTCTCCAAAATCCTTTTGGGCTGTAATAAATCTTTTCCATTTTTTTCTACTAAAGATTAAACTTTATATAACTATAAAGAAAAAATGGAAATCACAACTGCACAATTTGATGAACTGCTTGAAGAGCAATATCAAAATAGCACAAAGAAATGGACAGACTTGGAACTAAATAAAATATACACTATTACAGATACGAAAATAGTAGAAACTGAATATGGTCCATCCATGGTATTGACATTATCAGACAACGGTGATGTATGGGCGCCTGATCATCTCAAAAATAAATTAGAGAAGAGTGCTAAACCACCATATTATATTCGACCACTTGGATTGAAACCATGTAAGAACAACAAAAAAAATAGGTATCACGCATATGACTTAGTCTTTTCAAAGTAAACTTAGTCATTTCAAATCCAAAAAAGTTCAAAGTAATTATAGTTTTAAACTATTTTTTTTTATGAAATCAATTTGTACGCCACAGATCCAGTTGCAGCCATGCCCACCACAATAAACGTAATTTCTCTATTCTGTTGATCCAGAGATGGTGTATAAAAATCACTCAACTTAGGCTCCGGTTCCAAAAGTAAATGTTTACCAGTTATGTAATAATACTGCTTCATAGCTTGGTCTACATCATCAAAAGTCTGCTCTGCATGATGCTCTTTTTGCAGTTGCTTATTAATAAAATCTAATCTCTCTGTTCTTTTTTTATTCCACTCCGCTTGTGCTGCGTATAATTGTTCTACGGCTTTGTCATGTCTTTGTCTTTCCTCATCTGAATGACTTCCCATTTTTGAAAAGAAATAATTTGAACCACTAAACGCTAATGCATTTGTTAATGCGCCACCTATCATCATTGCTACTGCACTTGCCATTTTTTTATATATATATATTTTTAAATTATTTCATAATATCTGCAGGAATAATACCTTGCTTAATCAGCATATCCTTTGTAGCCATTGCTAACATTATATCCACAGACAGCATCCCAACATCTACCATATTAAAATCCACTTTAGGTGCTGGTCTTTTTAGTAGTTTTCTGCCAATCTCAGAATATCCGACAGTTAGAAGTGTTTCCACTCCAGCATGATACATCATATTTACAATTTGTTTTCCGTCAATACTTGCTGCCATTTTTTTTATATGATTATTTTTTTAAAATAAATTATTAAAAATCAAACGGGTCTTTTGGTGCAACATGAACAGGTTGCACAGCTACAGGTTGCGTAGCAGATTTTTTGTTATAAATATACAAACCCAACCCAGCAATGCCTAATAAAACCAGACACGGTGGAATATAATTTTTGTATACGTTTATTTTGATTTCTGGTTCCTCTTCATCTATTGTTATTTTTGTTATTTGATTTGCAGCATCTTGATTTGCATCCTGAAGCAAACGCTTTGCCTTTCTTGCCGCTGCTCCTTTTTTTCCAGCTTCTATTCTTTTTGGATTTTTTACTTTTTGTTGTTCAACAGGTTGTGTAACAACAGGTATAACTTCACTCTCTTGGTTCTCCATTTATATTATCTATAATTTTATTTTTATTAAGATCAATATGTCTAACAGTTGTCAGTATTGCTGTAAATGGCGCTAAGCACATCCCATACCTATAATACAACTCACAACAAGCACTTGTCAAAGCATGATTAATAAATGGGTCTTCCTCCAAATCTTCTATCAGCTTTGGTGGTCTGGTTTACATTAAAATATTTTGATACTCCCGTCACATACAAGTTAATAAAAGAATTGCCTAAAGTTTTAGTCATGCTTGCCCCAAGCCGTGCTTCATATCTGCAGTAAAGTTTGTTAATTTCATCTGGTGGCATGCCATCTATGTTTGTGAGTTGTATGTCCTTACCCAAATATTGACGACTACCACCGCCAGCCACTATGGCTGATAATCTTTCTTTTTTTGTTTCTTGTTGCTTTGATTCATCTGGTTCCGTCTGTTCCGATATATTTTGTAATAGTTCTTCCGCATTCATTTTTATATTATTAATCTTATTTTTTATCTTGAAATAAATATAAAATACAAAACAACTAGCAGCGATATTCATGCAACTAGTAATTGTTAGTATTGTTAATAGCATTGTTATTAACATTGCTATTTTTTCTATTAACATTATTAATTTGCTGCAAGCATTGCTATTAACATTGTTACTTTGCTATGAGCAATGCTATTAGCAATACTATATTCATGGTCAGTATTGCTATTAACATTGCTACTTTGCTGTTAGTATTACTATTAGCAACAGTTGTAAAAAAAGGTATTATACCTGCGTGAAATAAATATATTTTGTAATAATAAAAAAAAATTATTATATAAGAAAAAATGGATTTGGAAATAACAGACGGTGAGAATAGTGATTATAACAAAAATAAAATAGCACTGGATATTATGACAAGAGATGACGTAAAATGTTGTATATGTGTTTCAGAAAGTAAGTTTTTACAAACGTATGCAAAAGGTGCACATGAAACGCCTGTAATTTCTGATGACGTAGAATATTTTATATGTGAGCCGAGAGAGTATGTTTTACAAGACCCACAAAACATGAGTAGTGATGTTGTACCGATATTGGTTAGTGCATTGAGTGTATGGGTTATATGGGAGACTCTAGATTGTATTTTTAAAAAAATTATTCAACCCAATAACCAGTTGGTTGGTCAGTCCTCAAAATTAACTTCGAATATTTAGTCTTAGCTAAAGCTTTTCTTATTCTGGTTCTCTCTTCCAGCGTTGGAATAACATCATTCTCTCTCAAACAATTTTCAAAACTATCTCTGTCTTTGGTGTAAAACATACACAACCATTTTGCTTGCTCTCTCAAATCTTTCAATACAGAATTATATCTCTGTGAAATGACCCACACTGATTGTTTAGCGTGACGACCAGAGAATGCCAACTCTGATAACATATCTTTTTTCTTTGTTAATTCTTTTGTGGCTGAGCTATCGTCAATAATGTATAATGTGGGCTGGCCAGCATATTGTTTGAAAAAGAAACGCAACAGTTCTTGTAGCATTTCTTTACCGTTGCTCACGGGATTGACAATTATTATTTTTTTATCTCTCGGGTTTTTTACATCTCCTATCCAGGATCTATTTTTATAAGCCTCGTTCCACTCTATGGTTGGACACAATATAATTATATGTTTAAAAACTCCAACATACTCTTGTTCAAGTATGTCAAGAACAAACTCTGTTTTACCACAGCCTGTCTGACCACAAATAATGGCACTGTGTGAATATTTAGGATATTTTTGTTGCAAACTAGTATCCTGCTTCTTTGAATCTTCCATCTTCGAAATTGATTTGCGCATCTTGTATTATATATATATAAATATTTAAAGTTTGATCTGCATCTGCTTTTTTATTTATTAATATCGTTATGCCTTCACTGCCGTTTTCTATTCTTCTTCCACTGCCGTGTAATAAATTGTCATTACATGTTCTAAGGTCAAGCCACAAAGCATATGATTTTGTCAGATAGGTCTCAAGAGAAACACTGGTAAAGTTTAAGTTTCTGTCTCTTTGTTTCTTTTTGATGTCAAGGCAAAATATTTGTTAATTTCATCCCAATGTTGATATGCCTTCATGCCCTGACTATACAACTGATTTGGTACTCCCTCTATTGTCATTTCAACCTTTTCAATCTTTGGGTTGTAATAGGTTTCTGTGTCTGTTCTTTCTGGGTCTTCAAACAGCATTAAAATACCTTTCATGCTCCGTGCTGGTACATTAATGTTGATGTTCCAAAGAGTATCAGTTTTGTTTGCTATTATTTTTCTATGTCGCAAGATACGATCATACATAAATGACATCTTACCATTGATTTGCTGTCTTATTTGTCTGGATAATTCAACATCACTAACTGTATCAAATTCCAAGCAGATATTTTTTATTACATAAGATGCATCAGCATCACTGCTTTTGATAACTTTGTTATAATCGTTAAACGTTAATTCATATTCTAACCTATCACCAAGCCCCGCTTGATAAAATGGCATATGACTTTCTAACATTTCAAAGTCCAGTGGAATGCAAAATCTATTTCCAAAAGCTGCTGCTATAGCTTCATCTCCGGTGTCTGAGGAAGCATCTCCCGCGCTAACTCTATGTTTTAGCATGTTTGGTTTACCAATACCTTGGTAAGCTATGTTTTGTCGTTCAGTAGGGCTTTTCCATAAATCTATATAACAATGATATATATCACTGTCATCTATTGACATGACTTCATTGCCACTTATTCTTATTGTCATTTTTTTCACAATTGTTCTACCCAGATTTTGAAATAGCGTTGGCGTCTGTTCTGCTTTTAAGTTCTATTTCAAAGGCAAGACGAGCAGTACTTGGAACTATCACATCATTAGTACTTAGATTTGGAAATCTCACAAGCAGTTGCTGGTTTTGGTCTATTGTTGATGGATTATTAGTTATTACTACACTTGTGCGGATGCCTTTGGCACCATGAGGTTCTCTTAGTTTTCTATGAGGGCTGAGTTTGTTTCCGTAAGCCGACATTGTTTTTATTTTTTAAATATATTTTTTAAAATTAAATAAAATAAACAATGGCTGAAGGAGGATTTGAAAATCCTGCGTTCGATATTGAAGATATGACTGAAGAAGACTTGGATAGAATACTTGAAGACGAATTTATACAACCTGACCCAGAATTCCAGAGACAAATTGTAAATGAAAATAACTATATTAATCAGCTTCAAGGGGAAGATAAAACAGAAGAACAGCTTACACAAAAAAAGTGGTTAGTAGATCAATTTTTTACTGAAGTTAATGCTGAAATCAGCGGAATTGATTATAAAAATGATTTTAGAGTGGCTGAGGACGAAATCGGTAGAACAATGTTATATACAGTTGGGATGGATGATGTTCCACTTACCTATTATAAGGGAAATAATCCAAACGAACCAATCAAGTTTTATAAGCTGGACACTTTAGTTAGAAAACATGGTATTAATTTTATCAGAAATATGTTAAAAGATTATGATTTATTAGTTCCACGTGAAAGAATTGCTCGGGGCAGGGCAGAATTAGCAGACTTGGCAAAAACAAAAGATACCCTCACAAAAGCAGGAGAAGATATACAAATGCAAACTTTTTCAACAACTGAAGATGTACAAAATACAGTAGATGCTGTAAATACAATTGAGAGTAATTTGAGTAATATAATAGATGAAACTCATTCTAAAACTGCTGTTCAAACACAAACAGAAGGTCTAACAATGCGAGAGATACGAGGTTTGGATAAGGTATTGCAAAGATTTCGTGGAGAACTTATTAATAATCTCTCAACGCTCACTGAGCTTGATAAAGACATAACAAAAGAAAAACAAAAATTAGAACAGGTTAGCACCCCCGGGCAGGAGGATGAGTTTCAACAAGAGCGCATACGTGACAGAATAAAAAACTTAGAAGATGAAAGAAGTTCACGACTTGAAGCGGCGAGTGACAACAAAGAAGCATTACGCAGTCAAATAAACAGGATAAAAGAAACTATAAATAAGGTGTTAAAAAAAGACACAACATTGGGTGAGAGAATAAAAACATTATTTAGGGAGCAAGGTATTACTATTGTTAGTATTTTGACTGCCTTTGGTATGATTATTGGGGTATTAGTTGATACCATTATTCCTACAACAGGAGGAGGGACTGCACCTGTTCCAACTCCAAAACCTGATCCATCAAGTGTAAAAAATTGGATAAAAAAACAACTACTTAATCTTGGTAAACTTCTTGCCAAACTAGCTGGTAAAGCTGCTGCAGCACTTCCAGGAGTTATTGGTGCAATAGTATCATGGCTTTTATCTGCAACAGCTAATGTTATTAATTGGCTTGGTAACAATCTATGGGCTTTGCTTATGTTTGTTTCCGGGTTGTTGTATGTGGCAGCCAAAGAGTGGTTTAGTAAATCTCGTAAATAAGTAATGCAGCAAGACCTATTACTATGGTACCAACAATTATAGTTGTTTTGTTATCTTCATGTTCAATCGCTATTTTTTGTATTTCTGGTGGGTTATGCTCCACAGTTTGATGTATTGATGGTTTATCAAAGTGTTCCGGTAAAAATTTCTTTGTCGTGGTGCCTTGAAAAGGTTGAATATTTTTTGGTGGCACTGGTTTTACATTTACATCATTATTCAATCCTAATGCTTGTGCGTCGGTTGCTATTACAATTTCATTATTGTAGTCTTGTATTATTCCGATTCTTAATTCCATGTCACTCGGAGACATATACAATCCACTTCCATAAACAAAATTTACTTTACTTCTTGCATATTTTAGGTTGTTTTCATATCTTGAAATTTGACTGGGCAAGTTAATGGGGCTATTTATTGCGTCCTCTACATTTGCTAAAAATTGTTTCTGTGCATCAAATGCTGTTCCAGTTCCAAGTATATCTGTTCTTGTTTGTGATTGTGAGCCAAGAATTGCCCAGCAGTATGTTCTTATGCTGTCATTGATTCTTTCTACTCATGCCCTTGTGAATCCAGATGAACAATCTAGTATAAAAGTAGACCAGCTGTTGTCTGCCTCAGATCCTTGTGCAATGTAATCAATGTGATATGTTTTATCACTCTCATTGACTGTAAAACTCATCGTTTTGTTGTCGTATACAGTATTTACCAAAGGATGATAACCAATATGTGTCCAGTAATTATAAATTGTTCCTAGACCATCATTATAGCTTTGTTTTTGTCTCCAGTCTGAATTTAAGTCAACGTTAAACTCCTTGCATATTCTCTCGTATGCGTTTCGGTTATATGTGTTATTAAACGCATTCCAATTTGAGTCTTGCGGCATTGCTACACTCATCTCAAATAATATTCTTCTGACTTGGTAATAGACATGAAATCGAAATAACGAACCAACCAAAGTATCAGCTTTTAGATGATTGTTAAAATCAATGCCACATCCAGTTGTCGCACACCAAATAGCAAAGTTTAACTGATTTTGCCAAAATAACATCCAATCTGTTCCCCAGCGTTGGACTATAGCATCTGATTTGACGTATGAAAGTTTGTATTTTTCAAAGACATTTGGAAATGATGCTTTAAAGTCTTTACCGTCTGATGTTATAACTATGTTTTGATTTATTATATCTATCACTTTCTTGCTGAAAGTATTTAAATATTGAGCATCCGGGTTATATTTGAATTCTTTAGAAATCATTTTTATTTGTGTTTTTATATATATATATTAAAAAAAAATGTTTCATACAATTTCAAACATAGACAACTCTATTAATTTACAACAGTATATCAATAATAGAGATGGAACTAAGCGCGTTGGATTAAAAAGTTTTACATACACTATTGGTTGGTTTAATATTAATCATGAAGTCATAAAGACACGAAACCCAGATAAAACAGAACGTTTACCAGATGGACTCTATAACTTTAAAGACTTGATGATAGCTTTTAAAATTCTAAATGAAAAGATTACGCTAAACATTATTGTCCAAAGTGCTGAAGCCTTTTTAGATACGCCAATAGATACACGAATGTCAAGCGGTCTTTCAAAAATGCTGGGATTCGAGGACAGAAAATGGTTAAAAGGTATTCATTTCGGAGATTACCCAATTGATTTAGCTCCTTATAAACAGCTATATCTTCATCTAAAACAAGTTAATACGAGTAGTAATTATTTCAATGGTGCACCAAGCACTATTATAGGTGTTGTACCTGTAGTAAATAAGCAGTTTGGAGATATAGTATATACAAGTTTTTATCCTGAATATCACTGTCTTATGAATGGTGCAATTACTGAATTGAAAATAGAAGTCAGAGATGAGTATGGCAACAAGATAAATAATCACGGTTTGCCTATGAGTTGTGTTTTAGAAATTATTTAAAAAATATATTTTTATAAAAAAAACAATGAGTATATTTGGACCAGCAAGACATGAACAAAAAACAGGAGACTTAGAGGCTTTGATAGAGATTGTTTCAGATTTACAAAGGCGAGTTTATACTTTTGATGACAAGTTTGATAATCTTAAATACGGGATTATAACAATATTTGCGGAGGCTAAGGGCCCACTTGTGTTAAATAGAATACTCTCATTTGGTAACGGTGGAGCAGAATCAAATGTGGGGCATGTAATGACACGCCGTGAACGGATTATGGGAATAGGTTTAGCAAGTGACCGATTAGTTGGTGACGTAACTGTAATAGTTTCTGTCAATGGTGTTGAACAACCAAATTATGGTATAACGCTTCACATCATCCCACGCAATCATGATAACTTTGATGAACCTTTAGATATTGGTGCTGGTTCTGTTGTTAACTTTGTATGCAAGGTTGCCAATGCTACCGCTGTAAATACAGTGGCATCATTATTAATTGAATTAATTTAATTTTTTATTTATTAATAAAAAAAATGCCGAAGCAACCAACAGCACCAAGTTTATATCCTGATTTGTCAGTGGAAAATTCAGTGAAAAACGGACAAAATTATAGATTACAAAAGATTTCAGAAATTGAAAAAAAGTTAATAACAGAACGAGATATACGTCAGTCACTTTATAAAAAATATAAACGTGGTATTAATATTACAGATGGAATTGACACTACCTTGATATCAGCAGGTGTTATTATGGCTGGGATTGGATTTGTTATTCCAGTTTTATTACCTTTAGAAATAGCAGCAATAGTATGTGGAGCTACAGGTGTTTGTATTAATTTTATCAGACGCAAGCTTAATGCAAAAGCTCAAAAACATCATGAAATAAAAACTTTGGCAGAGGCTAAGTTAAATAGCATAAAGCAGTTAATATCAAAAGCGTTGAGTGATGCACAAATATCTGATCAAGAGTTTAAGATGATTTTAGATGAGTTAGATAAATATTATAGTTTAAAAGAAGACACCAAACAAAAAAAGGCTAAAATAAGTGAAGCTCAAAAAAAAGAACTAGTGGAGCAGGGAAGAAAAGAAGCAATGGCAACCTTACAAAAAAGTCTAAAAAGTGTGTAATAAATTGTTTTAGTAATGTGTATGAGTACGATCCACCACCTTTGTATTCAACCTAAGTTTTAATGTTTAACCTCTATTTTGCAATAAAATTTAAACATCCAAATTTAAAACATTTTCACAATTCAATCTTAAAATCTTTGGTTATTTAGCGCCTGGGACATGCTAAATAACCAGTTTAATTGACTTAATTTTCAGTAAGCTGAAAAATTTTGTGTGGTGATTTTAGATTATTTGGGGTAATTTAGTTGTGGTCCAGAACCCCCATAATACATATATATCCATGCCTGTAATATCTGGCTTCCTTTTTAAAGACAGCCGCTTGTTTCCAGTCGTCTGGGATGACTCCTGTGGTAATTGTCCTTTTGTATATTATAGCTATAAGCACATTCATTTGACAGGGATCATATCTGGTCCTGAAGCTTCAGCATGGTTACACTTTCTGAGGAGTTTGTGGACACTATGTTTTGATATTGCCTTGCATGTTAGACAGTGGAATACCCTCTGGCTCAGAGATGTTGCTACTTTCCACATTTGTAAAGACGGATTGGTAGTGTCTGTTGAGGATGTCAATTTCGTCCTTTGTCGTATTGAAGAGTCGCCCATTGTCTTTTAAGGGAGCCATTACAGAACTATCTTGTCTCAGGGACTTTATATATTTTCAAAATCTATTTTGCTTGGATGGTCGTTCGTCATTAGGGTCTCCGATTTGAATCATGTCGTTTATATAAGCCCAATAGAATAGGAAAGGCGTTCAGCTTTCTGTACTGCCTTCTTACTGTCTTTGTACTTTGCTACGTCTGTCTCGTTCTTTGTCCTTTTCATTCGTTTAAAGTCTATTTCGCGATCTTACATTTGCTCTTGTTTTTTGTCAATCAATGGTTTGTTGGTCTTTTTCCCACTAAGACATTTTGATGGGATTTGCTTTGTCATAAGGTCTTATATAGTAGATCTAAACTTGGACCATAGAACCTCAGCCGATGAGCCCTCCAGGGAGAAAACATCTCAAACGGGTTGCGCAGTTCGAATGTGGTAAGGGCATATACCGGTTGTGTAACCATTGTCTGTCTGCCCCGACGAGAATTCAATGAAACATCACACACGTATTTACTGTCATGTGATTCAGAACTCATGATGCCTCTTGTTTAAGTCTATTACTCCGATACCAAAGCCTTTCAAACTTCACACAAGTTTACATCTACATGTCCTATTAAATGTAGCTAAACCAACACGTGACCTTGATGACTGATAAGCAAACAAGTGAATTTGATGATAAACAAACAAGTGACCTTGATGATAAACCAACACGTGACCTTGATGATAAACCAACACGTGACCTTGATGACTGATAAGCCTTCAAGTGACCTTGATTATAAACCAACAAGTGATCTTAATGATATAAAACAAAAAGTGACCTTGATGGTGAACCAACAAGTGACATTGATGATAAACCAACAATTGACCTTGATGATAAGTCAACAAGTGACCTTAATGATAAAACAATAAGTGACACTGATGATAAGCCGACAAGTGACCTTGATGATAAGCTGACAAGTGACCTTGAGGATTGGTCGACATGTTACCTTGATGATAAACCAACAAGTGACCTTGATGATAAGCCAACAAGTGACCTTGGTGATAAGCCGACAAGAGACCTTGACGATAAGCCAAGTGAGGACGATTAGTCAACAAGTCGCCTTGACAAGTCAATATGTCACCTTGATAATAAGCCAACAGGTGACCTTGATGATAAGCCAACAAGTTACAAGTGACCTTGATAAGCCAACAAGTGACCTTGATGATAAGTCAACAAGTGACCTTGATGATAAGCCGACAAAAGACCTTGATGATAAGCCAACACGTGACCTTGATGATAAAACAATAAGTTACACTGATGATAAGCCGACAAGTGACCTTGATGATAAGCACGTGACCTTGATGATAAAACAATAAGTGACATTGATGATAAGCCGACAAGTGACCTTGATGATAAGCACGTGACCTTGATGATAAAACAATAAGTGACATTGATGATAAGCCGACAAGTGACCTTGATGATAAGCCGACAAGTGACCTTGAGGATTAGTCGACATGTGACCTTGACGATCAGCCAACAAGTGACCTTGGCGATAAGCCGACAAGTGACCTTGACGATAAGCCGACAAGTGAAATTTGATGATAAGCCGACAAGTGACCTTGATGATTAGTCAACAAGTCGCCTTGACAAGTCAATATGTCACCTTGATAATAAGGCAACAGGTGACCTTGATGATAAGCCAACAAGTGACAAGTGACCTTGATAAGTCAACAAGTGACCTTGATGATAAGCAACAATTGACCTTGATGATAAGCCAACAAGTGACCTTAATGATAATCAATGCATGGCCTTGATGATAAACCAACAGGTGACCTTGATGATAAACCAACAAGTGACCCTGATGATCAGCCGACAAGTGACCTCGATGATCAGACAACAAGTGACATTAATGATAAGCCAACAAGTGGCCTTGATGATTCACCAACAGGTGACCTTGATGATAAACCAACAAGAGACCCTGATGATCAGCCGACAAGCGACCTTGATGATCAGCCGACAAGCGACCTTGATGAAAAACCAACAAGCGACCTTGATGACAAGCAGACAAGTGACCTTGATGACAAGTCGACAAGTGACTATGATGATTAGCCGACACGTGAACTTGATGATAAGCCGACAAGTAACCTTGATGATAAGTCGACAAGTGATCTTGATGATAAGCCAACACGTGACCTTGATGATAAACCATCAAGTGACCTTGATGATAAGCCCACATTGACAATAAGTCTACAAGTGACCTTGATGATAAGCCGACAAGTGAACTTGATGATAAGCTGACAAGTGACCTTGATGATAAGACGACAAGTGACCTTGATGATTAGTCGACAAGTGGCCTTGATGATCAGTCAATACTTGGCCTTGATAATAAACCAACAAGTGACCTTGATGAAGTGACCTTGATGATAAGCCAACAAGTGACCTTGATGATAACCGACAAGTGACCTTGATGATAAGCCGACAAGTGACCTTGATGATTAGTCGACAGGTGGCCTTGATAATAAAGCAACAAGTGACCTTGATGATAACCGACAAGTGACTATGATAAGCCAACCAGTGACCTTGATGATAAACCAACAAGTGACCCTGATGATCAGCCGACAAGTGACCTTGATGATCAGACAACAAGTGACATTAATGATAAGCCAACAAGTGGCCTTGATGATTAACCAACAGGTGACCTTGATGATAAACCAACAAGAGACCCTGATGATCAGCCGACAAGCGACCTTGATGATCAGCCCACATGTGACCTTGATGAAAAACCAACAAGCGACCTTGTTGACAAGCAGACAAGTGACCTTGATGACAAGTCGACAAGTGACTATGATGATAAGCCGACACGTGAACTTGATGATTAGTCGACAAGTGGCCTTGATGATCAATCAATACTTGGCCTTGATAATAAACCAACAAGTGACCTTGATGAAGTGACCTTGATGATAAGCCAACAAGTGACGTTGATGATAACCGACAAGTGACCTTGATAAGCCAACAAGTGACCTTGATGATAACCGACAAGTGACCTTGATGATAAGCCGACAAGTGACCTTGATGATTAGTCGACAGGTGGCCTTGATAATAAACAAACAAGTGACCTTGATGATAACCGACAAGTGACTATGATAAGCCAACCAGTGACCTTGATGATAACTGACAAGTGACATTGATGATAAGCCAACAAGTGACATTGATGGTAAGCCGACAAGTGACCTTGATGATAAGCCGACAAGTGACCCTGATGATCAGCCGATATGTGACCTTGATGATAAGCCGACAAGTAACCTTGATATGTCGACAAGTGAACTTGATGATTAGTCAACAAGTCACCTTGACATGTCAATATGTGACCTTGATAATAAACCAAAAGCTACCTTGATGATAAGCCAACAAGTGGCCTTGATGATAAACCAACAGGTGACCTTGATGATAAACCAGCAAGTAACCTTGATGATAAACCAACAAGTGACCTTGATGATCAGCCAACAAGCTACCCTGATGATAAACCGACAAGTGACTTGATGACAAGTCAAGTGACCTTGATGATAAGGAAATATGTGACCTTGATGATGTTGACAAGTAACCTTGATGATAAACCAACAAGTGACCTTGATGATCAGCCAACAAGCGACCTTGATGATAAACAAACAAGCGACCTTGATTATAAGCCGACAACTGACATTGATGATAAGCTGACAAGTGACTTGATGACAAGTCAACAAGTGACCTTGATGATAAGGCAATTTGTGACCTTGATGATAAGCCAACACGTGACCTTGATGATAAGCCAACAAGTGACCTTGATGATAAGTCGACAAGTGATCTTGATGATAAGCCAATATGTGACCTTGATGATAAACCAACAAGTGACCTTGATGATAAACTGACAAGTGACATTGATGATAATACAAGTGACCTTGATGATAAACCAACAAGTGACCTTAAGGACAAGCCAACAAATGATCTTGATAAGCCGAAAAGTGACCTTGATGATAAACCAACAAGTGACCTTGATGATAAACCGACAAGTGACCTTGATGATAAGCCAATATGTGACCTTGATGATAAACCAACAAGTGACCTAGATAAGCCAACAAGTGACCTTGATGATAAGCCCACAAGTGACCGTGATGATAAGCCCACAAGTGACCTTGATGATAAGCCAACAAGTGACCTTGATGATAAGCCAACAAGTGACCTTGATGATAAACCGACAAGTGATCTTGATGATAAACCGACAAGTGACCTTGATGATAAGACAAGTGACCTTCAGGACAAGCCAACAAATGATCTTGATAAGCCGAAAAGTGACTGATAAGCCAAGTGACCTTGATGATAAGTCAACATGTGGCCTGGATGATAAACCAACAAGTGACCTTGATGATGCCAACACATGGCCTTGATGATAAGGCAAACATGTGACCTTAATGATAAGCTAACAAGTGACAATGAATCCTTGATGAAAAGCTAATAAATGACCTTGATCATATGCTCACCTTGATACTCCACCCTGCCGTTGAAAATTTCAATATAGACGATTTGGTATGGTTGGCAATCTAATATCAGTCCAGCATGATCGAGCTGTCGAAGGGCAATGTAAAAAAGTAGTCATTTGTTGGTAGTTGTTACCTATTTATAATAGGAATGTATTGTGGAAATTGTGGTGATCAATATGTAACTGCATGTGTATATATACTTGTTTAATACTGTAGGGTTAAGCATATCTTAAAAACTGAGTAACTTTTCCTTTTGTCCAAAATGTAGGTCAAGGTTAATTTATTGTAAGCATTTAAAGGGTCAATCCAAAGACAAATGAAAACCTTCATAATGTGTTTCAGTTTCATCTGAAATTTACATATGCATTAAATTAAGACATGATTTAAATTAAACCGCATGTTACCTTCCAGTTAATTATTATGAATGAAAATGCTCAGATCGGAAAGTTTGACGACTTGGTTGCATTTTGTTGCTATCATAATTATTAATTGAAATGTTTAATTTAATTTAATTATACTGTTAACAGTTGTAAACAAAATTCAAATAAAGTGTACTTCTATACCAAAACAAGAATTTATAAGATTCTTAAAGCATCATATGAATTACTAGTCAAGATTTATACATTAAAACTGGCCGAGTCGTCTAGTTATTTAGGCAAAACTATTTCATCAACAAGAATTATATAGTCCAGATAATGGGTCCTAGTTTAATGCATATACCCGTTGAATATTCTTACTGTATTCTTACTGTAGTAGATACCGTTGTAAGTGATGCGCTTCTGAGGTACTTCTTGATAGTGCTTTTTCAAACTATTTTTTTTTTTTTACTTTCAGTTGTTATATGAAACTTGGAGAAAATTTAGTGGGGTGTCGTAACCAATGTTTGTTTAAACGTGTTGAGCGAAGGCGCCTCAATTACCTCGTTGGGAAGTTTATTCCAGGCATCCACAACTCTGTTTCCAAAGGTGTTCTTACTGACATTTAACCTTGCCCTTTGTTTATATAGCTTTTGTGAAGTACCCCTAGTTCCTACATAGTTGCCCTTTGAAAGAGCTCTACTTTATCGATCTTATTCAGGATTTTATAAACTTGTACCATATCAGCCCTTTCTCTACAATATTCCAAGGTAGGTAGTCCTAAATCTATTAACCTATTTTCCTAACTTAGATGACTCATCCTTGGCAATAACTCAGTTGCTCTTCTTTGTACATTCTCAATTGCAATTTTATCCTTTATCAACATTGGGGACCAAATAGCAGTTGCATACTCCAGGTGAAGGACGAATCAAGGACTTGAACAGGAGAAGAAACACCTCCCTGTCTATGTAAGTGAAGGTACGATAGACTAGACCTAAGTTCCTATTAGCCTTTGCGACTGCTTTACTAACTTGTTCACTGAATTTAAGTTTATTGTCTATGATAACACCAAGATCTTTTTCTTTGGCAGCCATTTCAATTATCGATTCGGTATCGTTCTGACGCATAGTGATTTCATTATCAAGATAATGACTACCTATATGCATATGTTTGCACTTTTTAATATTAAGTTCCATTTTCCATTTATCGGACCATTCACACAGATTATTTGTCCTGCTGCACTTACAACGGATTAGTTGTTTTTGCTATGTGCGTATAATTTGAATCATCGGCAAAGAGCTTTATAGTGTTTGAAACCACATCGGGTATGCCATTAATATATATATTAGAAAGAGAATTGGTCCAAGGACGCTCCCTTGAGGAACACCACTTGTGACATTTTTACAGCCAGATGAAACACTTAGCGATTCATACTTAGGTCAACTCCAGTACCTTTAATAGGATTGTGAAGCAAAGAGCAATATGTATACATGTATGAAGTGTGACGACTTTGGGTAATAAGACATGTCACCGTAAGTGATAAATGACCGTGATTTTTTCTTTTTGACATTTGACATCAAAGTGTGACCTTGACATCTGAGGTATGGACCCGATTCTTGCTCGCAACATACAGTCTCATTGAGATTAACATTTTTGTTAAGTTCCGTGCAATTCCCTTCAGAACTTTCAAAGTTATGACTAGAACATTATTGGGTTTGGACGGGCAAACAAACGGACGGACAGTGTGAGGACTATATGCTTCCCCTTTCGGGCATAAAACATGTTTAGGAACTGAGCTAAGTGCAAACATTAGTTTCCATTAACAGAATTAAAGTCCGAAATGCAGGTAAATTTCAATATGTAAACAGAGTCTATGTGTAACCAAACAAGTTTTATGCTTGAAGACTTCATGTAATAAATATTGTCTTAGAAACTGCGCTAAACCCAAATGCTTTCTTTTTTTTTCCAAAATAATGAACAATTAGAAATACGCAAACAATTTTTTTTCCAAAATAATGAACAATTAGAAATACGCAAAAAAATTACAGATTTAATTAAATTACAAATAACAATTTGCCAATACGCATTTAAGCAAGAGCTGTCGGAGAACAGCGCAGCTCAACTATTCGATTTTTCAGAGAATAATAAATTATATAGATAGATAGAATATACCATCAGAAAACAAGGCTAAAACAATGTGGAGTGGGGTAGGGGAAGGGGGTTTGTATAGAAACTCGGGCCGATATAAAATTATGTAAAGTTTTATTGGTGGTGGTGGTGGTGGTGGTGGGGGGGGGGGGGGGGGGGGGGGAGGGGGGGGGGGGGGGGAAGGGGGCTTGTATAGAGAAACTCGGGGCCGATTATAAAATTATGTAAAGTTTTATTGGTGGTGGTGGGGGGGGGGGGGGGGGGGGGGGGGGGGGTGAGGGGTAAAAATAAATATTATATTAAAAATAGAGGTGGGGGGCCCAATATGGGTGAAGTATGCATAATGCTGTAAGAAATCCCAAACCAAAATTATAGATAAATACATGCATGCATGCAAACCTAGATCTGCTATTGCACATTTTATGGACCATCACAATTTCCACGGGAGCCCAGAATTTGCAGAAGACAAAATTACTTCCCAACTCTTTACAACATACTATAAGAAAACCAACTTCCAAATTTCGTTCAGCTAGGACAAGAAATGTAAGAGCTATAGACCTGTAAACACGGCTTACACGCAAAATTTGATGTGAAACAGACACATTTTAAGGGCTATCAGAATTTGGGTTCCATGGGAGACAAGGGATTACAGGAACCAAAACTGCTTATGCAGCCCTTAAGACAATGTTATAAGGAAGCTAATGGCCAAATTTGGTTTTGCTAGGGTAAGAAATGTAAGAGATATAGACTTGTAAACACAGCTTACACGCAAAATGGGACACATTTTATGGGCTCAGAATTTGCAGAAGACAAAATTACTTCCCAACTCTTTACAACATACTATAAGGAAACCAACTTCCAAATTTCGTTTAGCTATAGAGCTATAGACCTGTAAA
Source organism: Cyrtodaria siliqua (assembly GCA_037043455.1). Lineage (NCBI taxonomy): Eukaryota > Metazoa > Mollusca > Bivalvia > Adapedonta > Hiatellidae > Cyrtodaria > Cyrtodaria siliqua. The sequence continues at coordinate 47,911 of JAWPHD010014322.1, forward strand.
CACGGCTTACACGCAAAATTTGATGTGAAACAGACACATTTTAAAGGCTATCAGAATTTGGGTTCCATGTGAGCCCATGGGTTACAGGAACCAAAATTGCTTATGCAGCCCTTAAGATAATGCTATAAGGAAGCCCATGGCCAAATTTGGTTGTGCTAGAATAAGAAATGTAAGAGTTATAAACTTGTAAACACAGCTTGGGATGCCGACGCCAACGCCGGTGTGATTACATAAGCTCTCTTATTCTTCGAATAGTCGAGCTAAAAATCCGTATTACCGCATGTCCCTTTAAGATGTACTGCACTACTTTTTCAAGTCATTGCTCATATGGGAAACACAGCACACTGAGGAAATATAATCTAAATAAGAAAACAAAAGTAGTGACAATCTCTTTATTTAAACAACATAAAATGTGTATACACATAATTGAAATTAACAAACAACATCAGTACCAGGTACTAGATAATAAATAACAACAACATACAAGAGCATTGCCATATTGTAGAGCAAACTGCAAATATACAGTCTGACTGAAACTAGAAGGGTGTTCCATGGAACAAGTATGTCGCCTGCCATGTGCTTATTTTAAGTTATGGACAGTTACGAGTTTGCTTAGTTTGCAGGTTAAAGTTTTATGAGAAGGGGCATAACTCTGCCAAAATGAAAGCCAGTTATTGGACATGTGTACCATAGTTCAAATATGTTCTAGGTTATGGCCAAGGCTAGGCTGCAGGTTCAATTGCGAAGGACATGCAGACGACGGAAGACAGACAACGGATAAAGTTATACCTAAGTGTCTGTCATGCTACGCAGGCGACACAAAAATTGATTGTTCTTTAACAGTTATCATGAACCAATAAACCATCTAATCACTTCAGCATGCAATAAACACATTTTGTAGCACGGTTGGTGAAATTTCCTTTGATGAATGCAAAGCATTAAATCGTTTAATTTAGGGTAACTAAAGGGACGTGGCTATACCGTACTACAACTACCAGATAGAGGAATTTAGAGTATGGACGCACTCTGACGTCACAGTGTTACTAAGTACACCATGCTACAAAAAAGATAGAGTCTGTCTCAGCTTGTTGGTTATTTAAACACCTCAATGGGCTATGCCCATCACGGTGTTTAAATAAGCCAACTCAATGAAACCATACTCTATCTATTACTTATTGAGTTTGACATAGTGACTTATATTCCCATAAGTATACAGTTATCCTACTGAAACTGCACATGACGTGGATACAAAACAGATATCCAACATAAAGATGTTCGGGTTTATTTTGTCATTTGTTTCTTTATATTATTCTATGGTCGAGTCTGTTCAATTAAATAACAATTACTGTACAGAGTCTTCTACAGATTCGAAAGAATCTATGAAAGGTGCTTTGATAAGCTTACTTTAAACTAACAGTATACTACTTTAACACTATTATCTAATCAATGCTAACTAAATTGATAAATATGTGAAATGATTAATACACAGGTAATGTCACTATCTAGCTAACCTGTGTTATTGTTCAAGGCTAGCCTGTCCGGTGATTTATTCAAAAGAACAGATACAATCTAAAAAGGTAACTCTGCAATGATCTTTTTATCATATAGCTCCGTAATTATCCTTCCATTAATGCTGTTAAAGTAACTATACCGTAACTACACAGTAGTAACGCTTTAGATGATGCAGACGTCCTTCCACAACACATGCACAGATGGCGTTACAGATGTCCTTTCACAACATGCGATGAAGACATCCCTAATCAACAAGTTGTCATTTACACATGCCAATGTGGTGATGAAGACATACTTAATCAACAAATTGTCATTTACACCTGCCAAGATGGCAAAGAAGACATCCCCTATCAACAAATTGTCACTTACACATGCCAATATGGCGATGAAGACATCCCTAATCAACAAATTGTCATTTACGCATGCCAATATGGCGATGAAGATCAACAAATTGCCAATATAGCGATGAAGACATCCTTCATTTACACATGCCAATATGGCAATGAAGACATCCCTAATCAACAAATTGTCATTTACGCATGCCAATATGGTGATGAAGACATCCTTCATTTACACATGCCAATAAGACAATGAAGACATCCCTAATCAACAAATTGTCATTTATGCCTACCAATAAGACGGTGAAGACATCCCTAATCAACAAATTGTCATTTATGCCTGCCAATATGGCGATGAAGACATCCTTCATTTACACATGCCAATAAGACGATGAAGACATCCCTAATCAACAAATTGTCATTTATGCCTGCCAATATGGCGATGAAGACATCCCTAATCAACCAAATTGTCAATTACGCATGCCAATGAAGACATCCTTCATTTACACATGCCAATATGGCGATGAAGACATCCCTAATCAACAAATTGTCATTTACGCATGCCAATATGGCGATGAAGACATCCTTAATCGACAAATTGTCATTTACACATGCCAAGATGGCTATACAGACATCATTACTTAACACGAATGACGACACAACAGAATAAAAACAATTCAGTGCAGAGATAGCTATTGTACTTCACCGTTTCAGTGCAGAGATAGCTATTGCACCGCACTGTATATATTCACTTATTTATATACCCATTGGCGGGCATTTGTTGATTTACAAATATAGTTTATATTACTACCATATCATCCCTTATTTGTAAATAGTTTTATCTTTATATAGTTAAATCAATTTTTAATTACTACTTTATTTCTTCATCTTTCATCAGTTTTTGCGCACAATATGACCTATTTATGTGTCGACGTGCCGTAAAACACCATTCATTCATTCTGTTTCAGTGCAGAGATAGCTATTGTACTTCACTGTTTCAGTGCAGAGTAAGCTGTTGTACTTCAATGTTTCAGTGCAGAGATAGATGTTGTACTTCACTGTTTCAGTGCAGAGTAAGCTGTTGTACTTCAATGTTTCAGTGCAGAGATAGCTATTGTACTTCACTGTTTCAGTGCAGAGATAGCTGTTGTACTTCACTGTTTCAGTGCAGAGATAGCTGTTGTACTTCACTGTTTCAGTGCAGAGTAAGCTGTTGTACTTCAATGTTTCAGTGCAGAGATAGCTATTTTACTTCACTGTTTCAGTGCAGAGATAGCTGTTGTACTTCACTGTTTCAGTGCAGAGATAGCTGTTGTACTTCACTGTTTCAGTGCAGAGTAAGCTGTTGTACATGTACTTTACTGTTTCAGTGCAGAGATAGCTATTGTACTTCACTGTTTCAGTGCAGAGTAAGCTGTTGTACTTCACTGTTTCAGTGCAGAGTAAGCTATTGTACTTCACTGTTTCAGTGCAGAGTAAGCTGTTGTACATGTACTTCACTGTTTCAGTGCAGAGATAGCTATTGTACTTCACTGTTTCAGTGCAGAGTAAGCTGTTGTACTTCACTGTTTCAGTGCAGAGTAAGCTGTTGTACATGTACTTCACTGTTTCAGTGCAGAGTAAGCTGTTGTACTTCACTGTTTCAGTGCAGAGTAAGCTACTGTACTTCACTGTCAGAAAATGAATGCACAGGGTATGTTTATATCACCGACAGGTAGATGAATCCATGAATTACATTAAGATCTCATAAATTCTCGTATAAATAAAGAACAAAACAAAACAACTGATTTTAAAAATCAGAACCAGCTTCTTGATAATATATAACAACACATAATACCATTGCCGTATTTGACAAATTTACATCATTTATATTCAATATTGGCCCAAGAAACTACACGAGGGATGAAAGATGGTATTTTATTCTTGTATACATGCCTTGTGTGGGGGGGTTAGAGTCACGATGTACAAAGAACACTCATGTTTTAGCTAACTTGTACTGCCTGTGGACATGAATGTCCCCGCTGCAAGTTATCAGCTGCAATAGGGGCCACAACTCCCTCGAAAGATACTGAACCAGAACAATATAAGCAACTGAACTGAGACTTCATACTGACACTTCCTACCAAGTATCGCCAAAATCTTTGGCGAAGTTTAGAAGGAGTAGTCGGGATAAGATTACATGTATTAATTATGTACGTTCGAAAGTATGGCACCAGACTCAAAGTTAATTCTGCCAAAAGTCAATGGACCGTAACAGGGATACAAAATGAGCAACTAGACTTTATACAGATTCTTCCTACTTTTGTCAAAATCAGATGAAGTTGTCCAGTATGACATACGGACAGACAAGGCCAACACTCTACTCCACCGCCACCCCACATAAATGGCGGGGAAATAAAAAACATCATTATTTTTTCAGAGACTAACATCTACGAGATCTATATCATTTAATAATATAATATCAAAATGCCAATGCAACAATAAATAATAGCACTCTCATTAAAGTACACCCTGAAAAGGGCCCACATGTTAAAGGCAGAATATACATACTAAAACATAACATTTAACAGTTGGCGAATTATTCTAAACCCTTATAATGCGGAATCATTTCGTGGGCATTAAATTTCGAGGTTCTTTCCAAAAAGACCATTTTAAGGGGATGTAAATTCGCACATTTCCGTTGTTGTTTTTTTTATTTGTTTTCTGTTCGTTTCTAGTATGTTCTTCTTGACACAATATAACAAATCATATCCGTGTTGAATTCAATGAGAACCCACCCAGTTGTCGAACAAATAATAGTATGTACACGGTACTAGTAAACAAGCCGTTTTCGTACACATTATTCAAATTTCTGGGCATTAAACAATCATGGGGATTTGATTTCGCACTTTGGGTCAACCACGAAATTTAATCCCCCACGAATAATAATGATTTCACAGTAACTTAGGGAATTCCTCAATCCAATCAACAGAATTAAACTAAATATTTCCAATACCTCGTGACTGAACTAATGAACATTTGCGTTGTGTCTCATCAACACAGACTTATGCAGTAAACAGGTAGCGTGCAGGGCCAAACCAGAAACACAAACTGCATGGTCGAGGCATAACATGCAATTAAATATATTACAACTAAGGTATTACATATTGCCAATAATCATATCGTCTGGATGAGTTTTATCTGTTTCCATGTCCGATGTTGACTCCATTAAACTGTTGCTGTCCGAATTCAGCATAGGATCTGCAAGACAAGAACAGTTTGTAATATCAACTACTGCAATACTTTTGCGTAAATATGTCATTCAATAACAACTATCACAAATGTAGACCATTCTAAAGCTGAAATGCGGGAGAATTTGATTTAGTATTATCACCATTTCTTACGATTATCTGAATTTTATTGATTAATAGACCGACCATAGCAAACCATTAAAAACTAATAGACCAGCCATAGCAAACCATTAAAATATAATAGACCAGCCATAGCAAACCATTAAAATCTAACAGAACAGCCATAAACCATTAAAATCTAATAGACCAGCCATAGCAAACCATTAAAATCTAATAGACCAGCCATAGCAAACCATTAAAATCTAATAGACCAGCCATAGCAAACCATTAAAATCTAATAGAACAGTCATAAACCATTAAAATCTAATAGAACAGCCATAAACCATTAAAATACAAGAGGTCAATGACCTTGAAGCTCTACTGATTGATTTTGATTTCAGGAAGTAGTCGCTACAGACTTGTTTTTTGAAACTCTATTTTTAACCGTGGCGGCCATCTTGAATTTCCGGCCGACCTGAAATTTTGCTAAGATCAATATGACATTAAGAGCAACATTCCTGTGAAGTTTCATGAAAATCCGTCAGGTAGTTTCAAAGAAGTAGTCGCTACAAGTTTTCATTATATAACTCTATGTAAACAAAGCAGCCATGTTTAAGGTCAAATCAAAACGATTTTCGACAAGGACCAACATCATGTCATACTGATCATTTTAGAAAAAGTCCCATATCAATATCTCTTATTGTTTTGAAGAAGTAGTCGCTACAAACTTATTTATTTTAAATCTATTTTTAGCTGTGGCGGCCATCTTGAATTTCCGGCCGACCTGAAATTTTTCTAGGATCAACTAGACATCAAGAGCAACATTCCTGTGAAGTTTCATGAACATCCGTCAAGTAGTTTCAGAGGAGTAGTCGCTACAAGTTTTTACTATATAACTCTATGTAACCAAAGATGGCCACTGGCAGCCATGTTTAACGTCGAATCAAAATAATTTTCCACAAGGATCTACATCATGTCATGCTGATCATTTTAGAAAAAGTCCCATATCAATATCACTTATAGTTTTCAAGAAGTAGTCGCTACAAACTTATTTTTTAAAAATCTATTTTTAGCTGTGACGGCCATCTTGAATTTCCGGCCGACCTGAAATTTTGATAGGATCAATTACACATCAAGCGCAACATTCCTGTAAAGTTTCATGACAATCCGCCAAGTAGTTTCAGAGGAGTAGTCGCTACAAGTTTTTACTATATAATTCTATGTAAACAAAGATTGCCGCTGGCAGCCATGTTTAACGTTGAATCAAAACGATTTTTGACTAGGATCAACATCATGTAATGCTGATCATTTTAGAAAACGTCCCATATCAATATCACTTATAGTTTTCAAGAAGTAGTCGCTACAAACTTATTTTTTAAAAATCTATTTTTAGCTGTGACGGCCATCTTGAATTTCCGGCCGACCTGAAATTTTTCTAGGATCAATTAGACATCAAGAGCAACATTCCTGTAAAGTTTCATGACAATCCGCCAAGTAGTTTCAGAGAAGTAGTCGCTACAAGTTTTTACTATATAACTCTATGTAAACAAAGATGGCCGCTGGCAGCCATGTTTAACGTTGAATCAAAACGATTTTTGACTAGGATCAACATCATGTCATGCTGATCATTTGAGAAAAAGTCCCATATCAATATCACTTATAGTTTTCAAGAAGAAGTCGCTACAAACTTGTATTTTAAAACTTTATTTTTAGCTTTGGCGGCCATCTTGGATTTCACATCAACATGAATTTTTGCTAGGATCAACTAGACTTTATGGGCAACATTTCTGTAAAGTTTCATGAATATCCATCCAGTAGTTTCAGCTGTGAAGTCGCTACAAGTTTTTACTATATAACTCTATGTAAACAAAGATGGCCGCTGGCAGCCATGTTTAACGTTGAATCAAAACGATTTTTGACTAGGATCAACATCATGTCATGCTGATCATTTTAGAAAAAGTCCCATATCAATATCACTTATAGTTTTCAAGAAGAAGTCGCTACAAACTTGTATTTTAAAACTCTATTTTTAGCTTTGGCGGCCATCTTGGATTTCACATCAACATGAATTTTTGCTAGGATCAACTAGACTTTATGGGCAACATTTCTGTAAAGTTTCATGAATATCCATCCAGTAGTTTCAGCTGTGAAGTCGCTACAAATAAAAGTTTACGGACAGACAGACGGACAGACGGACGGACGGACGGACGGACGCCGCACCACGGCATAAGCTCTGCTGATCTCTGATCAGTAGAGCTAATAATAGACCAGACACAACAAACCATTAAAATCTAATAGATCAGTCATAGCAAACCATTAAAATATAATAGAACAGTTATAAACCATTAAAATCTAATAGAACAGCCATACACCATTAAAATATAATAGACCAGACAAAGCAAACCATTAAAATCTAATAGATCGGCCATAGCAAACCATTAAAATATAATAGATCGGCAATAGCAAACCATTAAAATCTAATAGATCGGCCATAGCAAACCATTAAAATCTAATAGATCGGCCATAGCAAACCATTAAAATCAAAATGCCTGAAAGTTTAAGTCGCCCTCAAATGGACCATTTCGCCTTTATTACGCACTCGAGCGAAGTATAACCAGTCGTTTAATTGACCGGTTGTTTATGTCTCAGGACAAGCGTAGACGTCGTTGGGAAGTGATTATGCTAATTGTTTTGATCGATCACAGCGGAAACCCCACGGAGCATACTTTCTTACAGCTATGATATCCCCCATGGCAATTTTCGCACCTTGCCTTTCTTGTTTACAAATTAGTCTGTACAGGGAATACACACGCCTTATCCAATGAGACTGTGTATAACTAAACAATTGACCAATCGTAGGTTCTGTTACTGTTAGACAAATGCGTGTTAAAAATATGGTTGACATTCGACTGAAAATGTGATTGAAACAACAATCTGGAGATAATTGACCTGAGGTGATCAAATGATACCACAGAATAATTCATGAAAAAAAGGTCATAATTGATGACATTTCCAATGAATTTTCGGCGATATTTTCCATCCGGAAAAGTGCAGTGTCATAGTAGTTCTGATAGGTCAGTAGGAAAAACTTTTTTTATTAGATAAAACTGAATTAGTTTAACATCAGCAAAACTGTATCACGTTGTTTTTAGCTAATACAAATGGGGAAACAAAACACATTTGTTCATATAGGCCATATGAGGAATAGGCCTTTTAGGAAGATGTGTAAGTTAACTGAGAATCCTATTCACACCCTCCATAGATCTCCATACAAACTGATAAAAAGATGAATGGATAAAGATACATGAAATATATTTATATTAATTCTTCTCTCAATCCTTCTGTCTTCTATAGTTACAGTATATATGTGTAAAAAGTGCCTGTGAATAAAACATTTAATTTGAAGCATACTTTAAGCAGGGCCTTCCCCAGCCATTTATGGTGTAGCGGCACCGCAATCCCTTAACTTTTGAAACCGACATGCCGCAATCCCTTAATCTGACCGTGACCCTTTAAAACCGTGGGTCAAAACATTCATTTTCCAGTGTTAATTAATGACATATCTGACCAAATAATGCATTGAGATATAAACACCTGACAAACATACGTCCTTAGATCCTGATTGGAGTGTTTTCATAAGGATTAGAGGGGCAGATGTATTAATTACCTCTGCGAGAAGGGTCTAATTCAAGAATTCAACCATGCGTACATGACCTGTAAAATTGTTACGTCATCAAATAAGTTATATTTTATTGTAGAGTTGAATTAACGTGCCTCCATTCATTTTATCACGATTTTAAATAGATAATGATGAGAAATAATATCACAAACGCAAAATTATTCGATAATCACATAAAATTATAAGAATCTCGGAGTTGCAGATTATAATTTAGGTTACTTCCGGTTTTGAATTTGCTTCCGTGTTTCAGACTTAAACGATTAATTATGAATAAAGACAGCAATTTATAACATTTAAATAAACTTATAACCTTTTCCTACAATTTTTTTTCCGAAAAACGTTAACAACTTCATGCAGTAAACATGACTTAGACGTTAAAATATTAAAAGACATTGTCAGCGTAAAAAGTTGATGTAAATCCGAATAGTCCTTATTTTGGATGCTTAACAAAAAAACACACGACACTTTGAGAGTTGTTTTTTAAATGTTATTCACTTAAAAATAACATAACGACGCCTGCTTAACTTCACTACATATATAATGAAGTGTTTACAAGACAAAAAACAGCAAATGAAAAAGTGTATAAAGTTGAGTGTATCATCTTTTTCAAAAAAAACAAAAAATAAATAAATAGAACACCTGAGTACTGGCACATTATCAAACTTCTTCGAAATCTTATGGTCATATACAATCTGTGCAAGTTTGGTTAAGATTGTTCAAGAAATGTAGGCTCTGTTGTGTATAACAACATTGATATAAAGACACTGGCAAAGTTTGGTAAAGATCAAATACAAAATGGAGGTGCTAGTGTGTAACACCTGGGGCAGGGCCAAATGTGACTCCAGGGCTACATGTAATATATGAGAGCTTAGTGGTTTCAGAGAAGAAGATTTTTTAAGTTTTTCCCTATACAAGTCTATGTAAAACATGACCCCTGGGGCGGGGCCAAATGTGACCCCACAGTCACCATTTGAACAAACTTGGTAAAGGACCATAAGAGTATAGTAAATGCAAAATATGAAACCTCTGGCTCTTGTAGTTCCAGAGAAGAAGGCTTTAATGTGTTTCCTATATAAGTCTATGTAAAACTGTGACCCATGGGGCGTGGCCAAATATGACACCAGGGTCACCATTTGAACAAACTTGGTAGAGGACCATAAGCTTATAGCAAATGCAAAATATTAAAATCTGGCTCTTGCAGTTCAGAGAAGAAGACTTTTTTTCAGTTTTTCCCTATACAAGCCTATGTAAAACTGTGACCCCGGGGTGGGGCCAAATGTGACCCCAGGGTCACCATTTGAACAAAATTGGTAGAGGACCATAAGCTTAAAGCAAATGCAAAATATTTAAACCTCTGGCTTTTGCAGTTTCAGAGAAGAAGTTTTTTAAAGTTTTTTCCATATACATGTTTATGTAAAACATGTGACCTGTAAAACATGTGACCCTTGGGGCGGGGCCAAATGTGACCCCAGGGTCACCATTTGAACAAACTGGGTAAAGGACCATAAGCTTATAGTAAATGCAAAATATCAAACCTCTGGTTCTTGTAGTTTCCGAGAAGAAGATTTGTAAAAAAATATCCTATATATAAGTCTATGTAAAACTGTGACCCTCGGGGCGGGGACAAATTTGACCCCAGGGTCACCATTTGAACAAACTTAGTAGAGGACCATAAGCTGATGCTACATGTTATACATGAGAGCTCTGCGCCATGTGGTTCCAGAGAAGAAGACTTTTTTTCAGTTTTTCCCTATACAAGCCTATGTAAAATTGTGACCCCGGGGTGGGGCCAACTGTGACTCCTGGGTCATCATTTGAACCAACTTGGTAGAGGACCATAATCTTATAGCAAATGCAAAATGTTAAACCTCTGGCTCTTGCAGTTTCAGAGAAGAAGATTTTTAAGTTTTTCCCTATACATGTCTATGTAAAACATGTGACCCTTGGGGCAGGGCCAAATGTGACCCGAGGGTCACCATTTGAACAAACTTGGTAAAGGACCATAAGCTTATAGTAAATGCAAAATATCAAACCTCTGGCTCTTGTAGTTTCCGAGAAGATGTTTTAATATCTTCTCCTATATAAGTCTATGTAAAACTGACCCCAGCGGTGGGGACAAATTTGACCCCAGGGTCACCATTTGAACAAACTTAGTAGAGGACCATAAGCTGAACCTACATGTAATACATGGGAGCTCTGTGCCTTGTGGTTTCAGAGAAGAAGATTTTTTTAAAGTGTTTTCCAATATGTCTATATGAAAAACAATGCAAAATCTCAATATACAAACTTTGGACCCCCAGGGCACGGTTATTTTTGATCCCGGGGACTTTAATTGAACAAACTTGATAGTCTAGGCATTGGCGACCATTTTAAAAAGAAAAATTGTTGAAATCTGTCCAGCGGTTCTTGAGAAGAAGAATTTTTAAGGTTTCGATCATATATGGTAATGGCGGCCATCTTGGATGTCGCGCTGACCTAATTTTAACAAATCTAAAAAGCATTCATCTAAGGATCACCCATGTGAAGTTTGGTCAAAATTAGCCAAGCGGTTTCTGAGGAGAAGTCGTTTGAAGAAAAGTAAAAGTTAACGACGATGACGGATGGACGAAGAGTGATCCCAATAGATCACCTTGAGCCTTCGACTCATGTGATCTAAAAATGAGTAAAAAAAATGGACATACATGTACTATCTATGGCAGACTGGTAGATATATTTAAAACATGTTTTATATGTGTCAGGTGTATGCCAAAACCAGTATTTTACTTCAAAATATATGAAATAAATCGATATGCATGAGGGCAGCCTCCTCCCCCACACTCGTGCGTTAAATGCGCTATCCCTTAAAAAAATCATGGGGAAGGCCCTGCTCTAAGTGCCTTAAGCTATAACTTAAATAATCAAAAGGTTATTACTAATAGGGTGTATATATCAATAATTAACAATAACCGATTGCGTGCTTAATTTACAATATCATGTCTCCCTCACTTCTTCCTATTTTCTGTCACTTCCCTCTATTTGCTTCGGAGGGAGAAAATCCAGGCCTAGATTGAACCCTGTATGGGTGGGTGTTCAATTTTAAAAGTGCCTTCCTGAGGTCTCATGTATGTTTTAATGGAACAGTGCTAAGCTCCTGTATTCTGGAAAACATGATTCTGGAAAACATTGAGGTGCAAGTCTTGGTCATGGCATAAGGAAAACATATAGCAAAACATTTCATCTCCGCGGTAGTTATAAGTTTCACAAAATAGACCATGACATGCATCAAGCCTAATTGAGAACGATGTCATGAGTTGGTCATTGGCACTTGAAGACTGGACCTTACCTGAGAACGATGTCATGAGTTGGTCATTGGCAGTTGAAGACTGGACATATTGCTCCCGTTTTATACAAATCTCAACCGGACTAGATATCCCAGACTCCTCGAGGTTCTATAAATAGAAGAAATTGTGTAAGTGTCATGTCACGCAAATAAATGTTTAGCCATGTCAAAAAAAGCATTCTTTAGCATCAATAATAAGCGATCTTGAGGTTTTAAAATGATTTGAACACTGCAAATAGTTGCAAAATACCATGCATTGTCATCAGAAATGCTTTAGTCCGGACAAAAATGTAGATGTCATTGTATAAAGGATAGTTTTGAGAAAGCAAACACACTCCTATGCATTATACGTGAAAATGGCCCTCAGTGAGCTGTGGTTTATCAGAAGGCTGAGTGTGCCCGTACTGTGTAGTCTATAAGATGGCCATTATCAAGATGAGCACAGTAGATCAGATAACAATGCATGTTGGTAATTGACCAGCAAGACAATCACACAAAAAAACACAATTAAATCTGACTGGGTTACAGATACTTACATGGTAAGTCAATATCATCAGACTGGGTTACAGACACTTTCATGGTAAATGAATGCTGGATCATCACACGAGGTTACATACACCTACATGATAACTGAATGTTGTATCATCAGACTGGGTTACAGATACTTACATGGTAAGTGAATGTTGTATCATCAAACTGGGTTACAGACACTTACATGGTAACTGAATGTTGTATCATCAGACTGGGTTACAGACACTTACATGGTAACTGAATGTTGTATCATCAGACTGGGTTACAGATACTTACATGGTAAGTGAATGTTGTATCATCAAACTGGGTTACAGACACTTACGTGGTAACTGAATGTTGTATCATCAGACTGGGTTACAGTCACTTACATGGTAACTGAATGTTGTATCATCAGACTGGGTTACAGATACTTACATGGTAAGTGAATGTTGTATCATCAGACTGGGTTAAAGTCACTTACATGGTAACTGAATGTCGTATCATCAGACTAAGTTACAGATACTTACATGGTAAATGAATGTTTATCATCAGACTGGGTTAAAGTCACTTACATGGTAACTGAATGTCGTATCATCAGACTAAGTTACAGCTACTTACATGGTACAGCGTTTTTTTTCACCATTTTGGGAATGCGTCCGTGACCGGTCAAATTGGAAAAAAACACGTGATTTTTCCCAAAATTGGGAAAAAAAACGCGTTTTTCCTCAGAATTGGGAAAAAAAATTGTTTTTGTATTTTGTGAAATATTACATATTTATTGATGATTTACATAATAAAATATTTTCACAACTGTAATGTTTCAAGTTTTTATTGTACTTAACTGTGTTGTTACAGAATAATTTCCCTGTTTTTGTTGTCCCTGAAAATGTTAACAATGCTGTTTAAGTTCATTGTCATTTAGGGTTGCACCAGATTCTCTGCATATTCTCATGACCGAGGAAAGAGTTTCCTGGCCCAGACGATTTCTGTTATTCGTCCTTTATTTAGTATTAACCCATCGCTCACTGAGGCGCTTGTTACATAGTAAAAGATACTAGCGGTAAAGTGTTTCTATAACATACAAGCGGTAAAGCGTTTCTGCAACGCATAAACAACATGGCGTCGTCCTCGGGTGACGAGGCTGTTTTTTGCGTTTCAATTTACACAGAAAAGCAGAAGAAACGTCGAAAACCCTGGTAAAAAACTTTATTAAGAAGTTTATTCTAAAACATTTTACAATTTTGGGAAGAAAAATCTGGAATTGGGAATTTTTTGTACTCAAAATTGGGAAAAAAAAACGCTGTGGTAAATGAATGTTTATCATCAGACTGGGTTAAATATACTTACATGGTTATGGAATGTTGTATCATCTGACTGGGTTACAGACACTTACATGGTAACTGAATGTTGTATCATTAGACTGGGTTACAGACACTTACATGGTAATTGAATGTTTATCATCAGACTGGGTTA
>JAWPHD010014323.1:0-62068 GCA_037043455.1 Cyrtodaria siliqua
GTGGGGTGTACCACCAAGGGCGGGGTGCACCACCAACTACATGTTTTTGGAACTCTGACCATTCGCATAGTGCATACTTCTGACCCTCTCAATTATTAACTCATTCCTCCAACCATACTAGTACTTATGATATATATTTTAAAATAATATAACAGGAAGTGAATAATTGTTTTTATTTATAGAAAATGACTCAGTTGCCATAGTCAGTTTGCCTTGTGGCCCTCTTAAATACACCTTTCGTTAAACATTCTTAAAGTATCTTTGACTGATGAGCATAATTATGTACGAACGTGAGTGTTCAATTTACAAAATATGGAAAGAAAAACAGTACATTTGGTGCATTTCTTGTTTTTTTACATCTAACATTGAAATAACAAAAACTGCACGTGACTCAGTAAAACTTGCCAGTAACAAACCATTACAAATACACGTACATGAACATATCCGGTAATCTGATCACGAAATAGAAGAAGAATTTCTCATTTCTTGTCTTGTAATTGGAATTGGGAACTAGTCAATTGGAGCCAAATTCAATTACGTGGTAGTGCGCTATCCAAATGAGATGATATTGATTTCTTAATAGGAAGAATTTGTCCTCTCTAAGCAAATAAACAATTTTATTTTATTTCATTCTGACATTTTTATAAGGAATTTGTGGTCAATACAAAAGGTCGAATTTCTGTTATATATATATATATATATATATATATATATATATATCAACTGTCATTAATATGTTAGAGCATGTTAAATACATTTTGTATATTACAACGTCAATTTGTGTGTGTTTATATGCTGGTGGTATTGTTACTGGTCAGTGAATTTATAACTCGGTATGATTAAAATATATATTTATCTAAATTCGTATGTTAAAATAAGTGTAACGTTTGCATCCCTATCGTTTTAATTTATATCTCCCCCACCCACACATACCATTTAATTTAAGTATTACTGAATGCAGTGATTTCGCTTCTGTCAGCTTCCTTATGTCCCCCGGCTCTCAAGCTTACCGTTTAACTCTGAGTTTCTCGTGCGACTCTGAGATAAATAAACATGTTGCTGTTTTGTGATAAATAGATGTTATAGTTTGGTATAGGTTTGAATATAGAATTTTATTCTCGGGCGAAGAAGCGTGTTGTTATTTTTTTTGTTGTTGTTTTGTATAATCGCAATATCTCAGAAAATTGGTGACTATGCACTGAAAGAAACGTTGAAATGCTCAAAATAATGACTTTGCGATAAAAAAAAATATGTAGAGAGCAGATTCGTGATTATGTATGCTGACCATGTTCGTAGGGTAATCTAATTCGACGCTTAGCTCAGATCACTCCTCCCTTTAGATGCGGTTTCTCGTGCATATTAACAATATAGGATATTACCAGTAGGCCTAATAAATTGCATTCCATTGAAACGGTTTTGACAGATATATTTATGTAAAGAAGAAATACACAGAGTGGGGTTTAAGCGTTGACATTACCCATAACCGGTCTAAGATGAAGGATTATAGGATCTCAAATGGCCTGAAATGTAAAATGTAGCGCTTCCCTCAACCCCACCCCACCCCACCCCACCCCCGCCACCAAAAAAAAGAAAAGGAAAAACATTAAGCAGTTGAATATTTAGTTGAGAATGCCAGGTTTTTCGTCTAAAACCAATGAAGTTGCATAGAGTGAACCGATAAGAGCGGCCAAACTAGGCGCTTGCAATTCTTTTGCAAAAGTTGTATCGATCAAAGCTGGAAGTTTTCGAATATACACACATATGGAAACTACATGTTTAAATGCTGTTCCTCTTCATTATGTTTTTCGTCTTCATTAAGTCCAGCAACCCTCCTTCGGTAATCGGTTTCCAACTTATTTTTCAGGTCAACCTAATAGACTGGTACCCGGTACGCAGTATATAGTATACTGGTCCCCGAATTCACACTCATGATTTCAGGGTTAATCTTCATTAAGCACGGATGGCGGGAGGTGTACAGTACTGGTTACTATATAACCTTGCATGTGTTGAAAATGACGTAAAACATGTACACCACACAAACAAAATCTTCATGAAGCTAGGTAATGTTCACATGTTGAATAGTATGTCTATGGGCACCCGTCACCATCTCCTTTTTACATCCACCATCCCCTCTCTCTGACTCAAAAGCGCTTCCGTGGTCGAGAGGATTAAGACGCTGCGTTTAAAAAGGTCGCGCCTCTCACCGATGTGGCCTTTAACTCAATATTCAACTGTTAAAATTAATGAGCATGAATGAACGGGATCTCGCTAATACATGACACAGCATGTGCGAACGGGGCTCTGTTGTTTACTTTACCAAGTATGTAAGAACGGGGTCTGGTTTGTACTTGACCGTGCATGTATATGAACGGGGGTCTGGTTTGTACTTGACCGTGCATGTATGAATGGGGTGTGGTTTGTACTTGACCGAACATGTGTGAACGGGGTTCTGGTTTGTACTTGACCGAACATGTCTGAACGGGATTGTTGTTTGAACTTGACCGATCATGTGTGAATGGGGCTGTGGTTTGTATTTGACTGAGAACTTATGAATTGGGATCTAGTTTGTACTTGACTGAGCATATGAGAACGGGGCTCTAATTTATACTTGACCGAGCATGTATGATCGGGGATCTGGTTTGTACCTTGAACGAATATGTATGCACGGGGATCTGGTTTGGACTTGACCGAGAATGTATTAACGGGGCTCTGTTTTGTACTAAATGCAGCATGTGTGAACGGGGATCTGGCTGGTATTTAATCCACCATTTATGAAAAGTGTTCTCGTTTGTACTTGACCGGGCATGTGATCGGGGATTTGGTTTGTACTTGACAAAACGTATGAAATGGGGATCTGGTTTGTACGTGCCCGTTCTAATATGAACTGGGATTTAGTATGATGTGACCATAGCGTTACGACTTGTACTCACTCCAGCGCTTTTAAACGGGGTTTATTATTCTCGTCTCTTACTCTTAAATCAACCACGGTGTTAACAAAACAAAATATCACACCAATATTTCTCGCCTGAGATCATCATTTGTCAACCTGATACGAACATGCCAATAATCTTAAGAGAAAAGTTACTCACGGAATTATTTAGTCTGTAAAGACATGCCCCTGATAGCAGAATGGATCTTTGGGGAAATTGAAAAACGAGAAATTGATATAATATTTGCATGGAAGACAGATTTAATCCATTGCAATGGGCTGAACAAGATACCGCATTGATGGAATATATGAAGTGATATGTATTCACACGAACGCCAACGAAAAGTGTTATTCGTGCAAAACAAATATTATAAGAAATTCTTCCCCCGCACAAAAAATAATAATAACAACAGATGAATACTAAAAGTCTAAATATAGAGTGATGATCATGGAATGTTTAGGACCGAACACATTTATAGTTATTTTCTTTTTAATTGGTGTATTTGACACGTGCGCGCCGTGCACACTGTAAAGTTCGGCATCGAGTAGACTGCTACAAGTAGACGCCATCATGTTTGACTGAAATATTGTTTAAAGCGACGTTAATACATTCTCTTTACGCGATAAGAAATCGCCGGAAATTGTTTCAAATTAAAGGAAAAAAATGAAATCAGAGCAATCACATAACGGACGAAAATAAAAGTAATTTAAGGTATTTCTAGATTGTTATCGTTTTTCTCCACCTCAATGACATCCATATGGTAAAATCGATATAAAATCATAAATAATGTTTAAGCACCAATCAATGGTGTCCCGTTATGGTAACTATCCCAGTTTCAGGTTGGCTAGTGGACCGTGCCAAGCAGCTGTGATACTGGTGTCAATCGATTATCGATCTTAGGTAAAAAAAAAAAAGAAAAAGAAAAAAAAAAAAGGAAAATATATAAATTCTATTATTTTAAAATACTGCGGTATATGATCAATATTTACGGTTCGTTTTTTCATGAAGACATTGTACATGAGTCATAATTATTCAGTCTCTGCAGAACTATCTTTTTTTCTTTTCTTTTCTGTTAAATGCCAAAACATTTTTTTTAGAAACGTTATAAATGTATATCATTAGATATGACCTAAGAAAATGAGTGCTAGTTTTGGATTCCAGACCAAACATTTTTCAATAATTAAACCGACGATAACATGCGGCTCAGTTAAATGCATTTTGACATTGCATATGAAACGCATATGATGATGGTTTTTGATGATAGTTTTTGATGATTGTTTTGGATGATGGTTTGTGATGGATGATGGTTTTTGATGATGGTTTTTGATGATGGTTTCTGATGGATGATGGTTTTTGATGATGGTTTTTGATGATGGTTTTTGATGATTGTTTTGGATGATAATTTGTGATTGATGATAGTTTGTGATGGATGATGGTTTTTGATGATGGTTTTTGATGATGGTTTTTGATGGATGATGGTTTTCGATGATGGTTTTTGATGATGGTTTTTGATGATTGTTTTGGATGATTATATGTGATTGATGATGGTTTGTGATGGATGATGGTTTTTGATGATGGTTTTTGATGATGGTTTTTGATGGATGATGGTTTTTGATGGATGATGGTTTTTGATGTTAATGGTTTGTGATGGGTGATGGTTTTTGATGATGGTTTTTGATGATGGTTTTTGATGGATGATGGTTTTTGATGATGGTTTTCATTTGTATTATGATTTACAACATTCCGTCCCTCAGATCAAACGTACTACACTGTTGATACTATGAAAGAGTTATTTGATACTATAGATTTTAGTCTTGTTTTAGATTTCATGAAAGAAATCAGATAATATAAAACATTATAATATGTTCTTATATATATTTACTTGTTTATATACCCGTTGACGGGTATTTGTTGATTTGCATAGTTTATATTACTACAATAGTATCCCTTATTTGTAAATAGTTTTATCTTTATATATTTACATTAATTTTTAATTACTACTTCATTTCTTCATCTTTCATCAGTTTTTGCGCACAATATGACCTATTTATGTGTCGACGTGCCGTAAAACACCATCATTCATGTATTCATTCCTTCAGATCGCCTCTAGGTGTAACACGACCATTGATTGTTGCATTGAGTTGCGTGTGAATTAAAATTTAAATGCCATGTTGTCATTCATATCTAGGCCCAAATTAAAAATGAACATGAAACCAGTGATACAAAGTATCACAAGCCGTTCAGAACAGTTACATAAGAAAACAGTAAGGGGAATGAATATAATAAAAAATAAACGAACAGTGTGTAGATATTAGATTTTTTTTTTGTAATTGTCAACAATCAAAGCTCATTTATCATGAAAGATTTTAGCATTAGATAAACTAGTCATCAAGAGACAAAATGAACATGTGTTTAATTTTGGCATCTGTATAATGTTATAATATGAATATGATCTGAAATAGTATGTGTAATGGATCACTAAATAGAATGTTGTTTCATGATTAGAATGTGAGGAATTGGGAAAAGATCATGGTTAGAATATGAAGAATTGGTAAATTATCATAGTTATAAACACAAAGACAACGTAACGATAATATAATAGCAATTGGAGCGTGTGTAAAGGTAATCTCAGTTTTAGCAATGGAAATTTACATTAGAAGAAAAGGTTTAATGTTAGATGTTTGTTGCTATTGAAATCTGATTAGTAGTTCATGAGAATAAACTTGCAGTGTTTTAGTTAAAGTTTCATCAACTCTGTTTAATGATTGAAGAGGTGTTGCTTATTTTAAAATCAGACAACACCAAAAAGAGATACATATATAGCTTTAAACACAAACAGTTAGTACTATTCAAAGACAATTTCCTTTATATTATTTTTATAATTAATATCAACTATTGAACAAATTCAAGTTATGTAGAAAAACTAATCGGGCGCCTTGAGCTTATAAAAAAAATCGAGATTGCCGTTTGTCCCTTTAATAAAGTTTAACACCAATCAATAATCAGTGACGATAACGATTTGAAACCAGCTGTATTCGTATGCTGAGAGAGATTTACAGACTGTATTCCTGAAATTTAAACCTAATTCAAGTAGTAGAAGACTCATAAAATGCCTGTATACCAATTTGACTGCGTCCCGGTATTCTTACCAGAATACAGTTGTTTTATGAACAGTAAAATGACTTTGAAACACAGTCCAATTTCTAAGTCCGGGATAGACACATAGGCTGCCAAAAAATCCACAGAAAAATGGGGGTCATTATCTTCTAAGAAAGAACTGGTCTCATGAATGAATGCTCCTTTTAAAAACATCAACACACAGAGATGCCAAAATACTGTATTCATCCATATACGCAAAAATGATAACAACAATTTTAACACGACAATGCTTGAAAAATGTAACAAATAGATCAACAATGTGATATAAACCAAAAATGGCACTTAAAGTTAGTGAAAATGCCTTTTTTTACAAAAGAAAATGAGAATTATGCACTGACCGCCATTATGGGACTAACCTAAGCGGACATTACCCCAGGCGGACACTTCCTGTGATGCAATCAATGGGTGTGCTACACCTCTAGTCCCTTGAAATATGAATACAAGAACAAAGAATGTTCACATGTGTACCATATTTTCTCACCATAATGTTAACAGCATCTCCGATCACGTGCTCAGATGATCTATGCGTTCTAGCGACATAAAACGATTCATTATCAGAGTAACAAATACAGCATCGGGTGCATTATAATTCTTAACATGAAAAACAAGGAAAGTGCTTCAACTAACTTTATAGAAAATCAATTTTTACAATCTTGGAAAGGAAAAAAACATATTATGAAACTTCAAAGTATGACATTCGTGGCATATTTCTGCAATAAAGTTGGTTTATAGTAAAACAGTTATTTATTGCAGTTTAAAGACAAAGTAATCAATAAAAATGCAATTATTGTCGTTTGATGAGTAATCACGTGACAGTGTCAGCTTGCCACAAAGCTACTTAGCGAACCAACTTACGCCAGAAACAATTATGTGTGGTTACCACGCTACTTTCAGTATTGCTGCAAAATGCAGCAAAGGAATTGGCGCTGCCCAAAACGACACAATTGTAGTTGTAAGAAGGGCTTAAGGTTATTATATCAGTTTAGGTTAAACATATTTATTTTACAACATATTGTACCAGTCATTCTGACTAGGTTATTTATTATGTTAAAAGCATTTCCTAGGTGTGAGATCAATATGACTTTGATCTTCAACAAATATGCTTCATGTTGGTTTGGGGACCTTCACTTTTGACCTTATGAACATTAAGGTTCTTTCTTTCAACAAGGGCAATGCATTATGAATGTTTATGAGTTCGAATGTTATATTAAGCAAAATGTGTTTCATATCAGATCATGGTGACCTTGACCTTTGACCTATTGACCCCCAAAACAAAAGCGTTAGTTCTCCCTCGTAGAGCAATGTACCTATGAAGTTTCATAAGTGTGGGTATTATGGTTTCGAAGTT
Source organism: Cyrtodaria siliqua (assembly GCA_037043455.1). NCBI lineage: Eukaryota > Metazoa > Mollusca > Bivalvia > Adapedonta > Hiatellidae > Cyrtodaria > Cyrtodaria siliqua. Next base: position 7,438 of record JAWPHD010014323.1, read on the forward strand.
ACTGTCCAGAATGTTTATTTTCATATAATTTGACATTGACCTACTGATTCTAAAATCAACGGGGTTCCTATTGTCACCTAGGGCAATGTATTAATATAATGTCATGATTGTAGGTTTTATGATTTCAAAGTTCATCTGGAATGGGAATTTCCATACAAGTTCCTGGTGACCTTCACCTATGACCTACTCCAAAAACAAAAGAAATCCTCCTGCCACCTAGGGCAATGGACCTATGAAGTTCGTGAGTATGGATGTTATGGTTGTCTGGATTGCGCAATTATTTTTCAAACGGGCGTATACAAAAGGAAGCTTGAATTGTCATTATTTGACTAATAGCCGTGGTTTTTTTTAACACCAGTCATTCTCTCCCCAGGGCCAAGGTGGTAATGTGGAAGAGATTGGAGGGATGTTGACATGTCCATGAACAAACCGACGGACGGACAAGGTCAATAAGCGTTAAGAGTGTAGGTGATATAGTGTATGCTATTGTGCGGAATGTGTGTAAGCATATAAGGTCAACGTGAGGGGACAAAGGAAGAAATGAAAGGAAGAAATAAGAACTGTTTATGAAATTTAATGGCACAATAAATGAAAAACATAACAATTCTGACAAGGGAAACAAATTAATGCAACTTTCTACTGGCAATAACATAGCTGTATAAAAAGTAACATGGAACAAAAGGCATTATGGAATGTTATAACATGTGCAATAGGTACGGAATGGATAATAAGTTATTTTGAAAGAAAGTTGGTTAGACACAATAAAGGTTTTATGGCACCAAACAGTAATGAGTGGAGTTTGTTGGTTTTAGTGCACCAACACAAAAAATGGCGTGGGGCATAAAAAGCATACCTGCAGAAGTGAAGCAATCTTTCGGTGCAGACATGCTATTTACGTAAGAGCCATGTTTATGACAAAATACACCATGCTGGCAGTGAAGAGGTTTATAGATATATTTATATAGATAGCATAGGCAATTACCAGTAGCAAGAACAATGTAGAAATGGGTAAAAAATAGAGACTAGAAATTAATAAGAACTAGAAACTACAATTTGAAACAAAATGCCAAAAGGAGCCTGAAGGCGCTCTCCTGGAACAATGGAGGTCATGTGTTAAATAATAAAAAGTAGTTGCATGTGTACTTTAACAACTCTGCTGCAATGCATGCTTGGGTTTTAAAGGGAATGTAGCACTACAGCCAAACAGTCTTTTTATTATTAAGAGTTCTGAAGATGTAATAATTATCAAAATCCGTGATAAACAAAGAAGATATGATCATGTGAAGGTTCTGTTGAAACGGGTATGGAAGCCGCCATTTTGAGAGCTATTACATCATAGTTCTATATAACCATATATGGTATATTTCTAAATATGATAATGTATTAATTTATAGAAAAAAAGTAACAGCAACTGTATGAAAAATATGTATACTTGAATCACGGAAATAAAGCGTTAAAAAAGATCTTGCATTAATTTGCAATGATCGTCTTTGCTTTAAATGACATTTAGCCACATGCCATATATGGTAATTTAGAAATATGACGTCGTAGTTCTCAAGATGGCGGCTCTCATATCCGTTTTAGAACAACATTAATATGGTTATATCTTCTTTGTATATCAACCGATTTAAAAGCATTGTGTCGCCTTTTTCCAAGTGTTTCAGAACTGTAAATAAAAAGGATTATTTGGCTGTAGCACTACATTCTCTTTTGTACAGTTTACGTGAGATCTTATTCATCGATGAAAATGAAACTGAAGTGAGGAAGTTTTCTGAAATTTGCTCATTTATAATAATCAATAGTAATAATCATCAATACATGCTTGTTCATCTCAGAGCTTATTGACATAAACCTGCAAACAATTTATTTACCTCAAACCAAAGACCCATCTGGGATAAAAGCGGTAACCATTGTTTGACAGCACTAAAAAATAAAAAAAAGCATGAACAAAATAATGCAACAAAACAATGCAATTTAAGAAAGTGATGAAATGTGGTTATATTCCAAAGAAGTAAAAGCAATAACGCAGAAAATGAGATGAATTGAAAGGGTTACTGTCCGTACGTAAGCAGATATTGAGTATAACCAAATAACTGTCTTTTTATTGAGTGGAATGAATACATGAAAACATGAACATAGTAATGAATTTGCGAGTTTGAAAAATAAAAGGTTTTATTATTGATTGTACATGAATCGGGACCGCAATATGTAATTTTCTGTTTCATTTCACATCCATTAGCACATTACGTTTTCTTTATATTATGCAATAGTAATTTTAGTGTGGGCTACGTGTTCAACCCCACGAAGGGATACTACTTTTTGAGTACTGTTATTGAATTCCGTCAGACATTCTTGTTTTTATTGAGTAGATAATTGTGTAATGTTTGTCAACGTAATTATGATAGATAGATAGATAGATAGACAGACAGACAGACAGACAGACAGACAGACAGACAGACAGCAGACAGACAGACAGACAGACAGACAGACAGACAGACAGACGACAGACAGACAGACAGACAGACAGACAGACAGACAGACAGACAGACAGACAGATATATAGATAGATAGATAGATAGATAGATAGATAGATAGATAGATAGATAGATAGATAGATAGATAGATAGATAGATAGATAGATAGATAGATAGATAGATAGATAGATAGATACTTTTATTGACTTAAACTATTACAGTTTTTCATCATTACAAATATATGATAATTATAATATACACACACTTGACAGATATTAACATTGCAAATACAACAAAATAATCACTACGTTTTTTCTTGTTTCATACATATTTAAACAATCAAAAACATACACATATTATGGTATGTCAATGATAAACGAGGATGTTCTTAAAAATAAGATATCTAGTGTTTTTTTAGTCTGTTAAAATGGATGTAGATAGCCTTAATACAAGTGCATCGGAAATGAATGTTAAGTTATGTTTCATAAACTAAAAGTTACGGAATGTTTGAGAACCAGACTATTACGAAAAACAATTACAGGTCGAAAGTGGGGTAGTTTTTTAAATCAAAATAATCATAGCCACTGTAGCTTTAACCCATAGTTTGACTCGTTAATACCGATACAACTATTATGTTAATACATCAATACCGATACAACTATTATGTTAATACATCAATACCGATACAACTATTATGTTAATACATCAATACAGATACAACTATTATGTTAATACATCAATACCGATACAACTATTATGTTAATACATCAATACCGATACAACTATTATGTTAATACATCAATACCGATACAACTATTATGTTAATACATCAATACCGATACAACTATTATGTTAATACATCAATACAGATACAACTAGTATGTTAATACATCAAATACAGATACAACTATTATGTTAATACATCAATACAGATACAACTATTATGTTAATACATCAATACAGATACAACTATTATGTTAATACATCAATACAGATACAACTATTATGTTAATACATCAATACAGATACAACTATTATGTTAATACATCAATACAGATACAACTATTATGTTAATACATCAATACCGATACAACTATTATGTTAATACATCAATACAGATACAACTATTATGTTAATACATCAATACAGATACAACTATTATGTTAATACATCTTACCATGTCTTGCCAACAAAAAACTGTTATGTACTAGTGTTAGCACGAAAAGAGCTTGGTCACGGTTGACTATTCATTTCCGAAATCCCCTAACTACTCATGCTAGCTATCCGGTAAAGGCTCAATAAGCTGAGTGATTGATTGATTGAATTGGATTTTATAGTCGCACCAACAGCTAAGGTCATATGGCGACTTTCCAGCTTCCATTGGTGGAGGAAGACCCCAGGTGCCCCTCCGGGCAATTTTTGTGCACGGGCGGGCACCTGGGTAGAACCACCGACGTTCCGCAAGCCAGCTGGATAGCTTCCTCACATAAAGATTCCTAGGCCCCTGAGGGATCGAACCTACAGCGGTGAGGGGCAAGTGATTTCAAAGCTGAGTGATCATATTTATTGGGGAATTTAACTACAAAATATTCAATAAAACATTATAAAATACTTATTGTATATTTTATTTTGGTATAATCATGCCGACTAACCTGGCTCACGATACGTACTCTAACAAACATTTGTATTTATCGACATTACCGTTTCAAAACTACTCTCAATGTAAAGATAGAAAAAAAAACATGATCAAAACTGATCGTTATTATAACCAAATACAAATAGCACTGCCTGATGGCAGCGCAATAATGTGACATAAACATAGTAAAATAAAACTAAATGATCAAAAACTTTTATATATTGTAAAGGGAGTTACATTTAGATATTAAGAGAATAATACGCTAGTAAGGATAACATAAACATACAACATACAGATAGAAAACCCTTCTTGGATTCTAAACAAACGGTAAAACTCAAATTGAAAAAAGCCCACGACTATTATATAGACACTATCCTTGGAGTGTCCTATATGGAGGATCCAAATAAACTTTACTTCTAAGCAGTTGTTCTCTTTGCCGAAGAGCTCAAATCAAGCTTCATGTCCTTTTGAAAGATAGCACGGTATGCACAGATAATGTAGGGACGTGGAATATGTTGAACCATATATTCCCATGATATGTGGCTTATAGCAATACAGCTGAGGAATGTTATTCGGGCCATTCTGTTAAAGGTCAACGTCACTGTTTTTTATAAATAGAAAATTGGTTTCCTCTCAAAAACTTAAGTTTCCCTTTAGGGATTTTAACGAAACTTTACCACAAGGTGCGGCTCAGACAATGAAACCTCTCAGAATTGTTATTTTGGTCATTTAGTCAAAGGACAAGGTCAATGTAACAATTAATAGAAAGTTAATTTCAGCTCAATAACTTTAATTTCACTGGAGGAATTTTAACTACATTAAACCACAACGTGCGGCTCAAAGAAATAAACCTAGGGAATGTTGTAAGTGTCATTTGTTCAAAAGTCAAGGTTACTATTACTATAAATAGTAACATTGGCCTCCCCTAAATAACTTTCCATTCCCTTCAGGATTTTGAACGAATCTAAACCACCAGGTGCGGCTTATGGAACGGAAGCTCACAATTGATCTTGGTCATTTGGGCAAAGATCAAGGTCACTGTTACTATAAATAGACTATAGCTTTCTGCTTAATAATTAATAGCTTTACTTTTCTTAAAGGGATTTCAAAGAATCGTCACGACATGGCGCAGTTTATAGACAGAAAGCTCTGAATTGTTATTCGGGACATTTTGTTAAAGCCCACGGTCACTGTTACTATAAATAGAAAATGTGTTTTCGCTTAATAGCTTTACTTTCCTTTAATATGTAAACAAAATTTCACCATAAGGTGTGGCTCATCAAAAGAAAGCTCGAGAGTGTTATTCGAGTTATTTCGTCAAGATCATTGTCCCTTTTCACTTGATGGATTTCAACGAATGCAAAAGGAACGTCTGTATTGTTATTCGGGTTGATTGATCAAAGGTCAAGGTCACTGGTACTATAAATAGAAAATGTGATACCGCTCAATAATCCCACTTTCCAGGGGCGTAGCTTGGCTGAATATGAAGTATAGGCCGAGTTCTAGGGTGGTCCGGGGACATGCTTCCACAGATTTATTTTTTGAGCTAGACTGTCGGAGTTGCGTTTTGGCGTATATTTCGTACCGTTGAATATGTCTATAAGAGCATCAATATCTTTACTTTTACCGTAAATTATATATCTTATAACTAAAAAGAAGCTGTCCCACTTACCCCCTTAGGCCTCCGATTTTTATTGCATTTTTTGCATTTTTATTTTTTCGTTTTTTTTCGGTTTCTCAGAAAAAAGTGTAGGCCGCGACCTACACGGCCTATCTACACGGCCTATAGGAAGCTGTGCCTCTGCTTTCTCTTGATGTATTTTATAGATACTTCAACACAAGGGACAACTCATAGAAAGAAAATTGTTGTTTCTTTACAAAATAAAGTTTACTGTTACTATAAACAGAAGTTGTTTTCCTCTCAATAACTCTACGGAAAAGAATAGAGCTACTGCAGATCCCGTTGGAGGGGAAAGGAGAGGGGTAGACCCCCCCCCCCCCCTCCACCCCCCACCACCACCCACCTCAAAGTTATGTTCATTTTATCATTTTTTGTTCATGCTCATTAAAGGTCTTCATCATTGTTTCAGGTGCCATCTCGCTCATATCACTAGAGCAGTGGCAGAAAAACTACAACGTGACTCCAGCGTAAATGGAGTGTCTACAATAGAATTTGCAGCAACTCTGCAGTTTAGGGTGAGAAGGTTCTAGGCCCGTTCTCCATATTTTATCTCGATGTACATGGAGGATGAGCCTGGCATGTTCATTCCAGTTCGGCGCCATATAACATTTCATGTGTTGGTGCGCCTTAAAACCCCAATTTAGTTCAATTCAATAACTCTACTTTCCCTTGAGGGATTTTTTAAATTACATTTGGTAGGTGTATACGTATTAAGTGCATTGAGGGGATTATGCAAGCGCATTTTTAGAGAGGTGGTTATACCTGTGGAGAACTCATAATTCTCTGAATTGGCATGTTTAACATATATTATCATAGTTTAATATCATCAATATCTCAAAATGAAACCTAATCATGTACAGCTGATGAATATCGTGTACTAGTATACATGAGTTTTAATATGAAAACCTTGTCTGCACTGGTTTATCAATTAAAGCCTCTGTAAGGCCGAGCGTCTGCATACGTAAACATCTAATTATGTAAGTATTAGAATTTTAAAATGTTTTATTTGAATATGAATGTTGTTGTTTAATGACATGTTATCAGAGAGATACATAAGTCGACGTGATACTAACACGTACACTACATGCGTGCGTGATAAAACAAATTCTCTTCAGGCTGATATACGCTTCCGTACAATTTGGTTTTAGCTCATAAACATTGCTTTACCAGTTACGTTAAGTAGAGTATGTTCGCTATATCGGACAGCAACATCATTTAGTCCTACTGTTTATGTATGTATTCTCAAATTGTTCTATTATAATCATTTCTTCCAATCCATGACCACTTTGGTGCACCTTAGTTGCGGATTCCCTAGACTCTTTTGACCAATCAGGTTGACAGGTTGCCCTATTTAGTTAATACGGACCATAACACTGTAACATAACCGGCCTTTACAGTGAAATATGATGAGTTCGAAAGGACCTAACGCTTATACTCATGAACAGGTATAGCACGCTCGGGCGTAAATGGGGGCAGATATGAAAGTAGATATGACAATCGAACAGGAAATGTAGCATTCACAGAACATTCAACCAATACAACCAACAATAACATGGACAAATAGAAGCAATGTATGCGACTCCACAAACATAAAAGGGTTGATAACATGGATCGGTCTTCGGAACGGTCAGTGGCAAAAAAGCCATTGGTGGTTTAAACCTAGTACTAGGGTGCACCCAACATTACTCTTAACCTAATGAGGGCTGGCGTGGCGCAGTCGGTAGCGCGGCGGATTTGTAACCGGAGGCCCCGGGTTCAATCCTCCGTGGTGCCATTGAGTTCCGTCGGTGTGTTCTTGGGCAAGACACTTTTCCTTAGCCTCGTCCGTCGGATGGGGACGTAAACCGGGCAGTCCCGTGTACCGGTCTATCCTCCGAGCACATTAAAGAACCATAGGAATATATTCGATAATAAGAGTAGGGCAGGGGATTCCTGTGTATCCTTCCCCTCTCTCTGGGGCGGCTCTAAATAACCTATACTGTGTTGATGAGCCGTTAAACAAAATTCAATTCAATTCTTACCCTAATGTCATCCCAAGTCTAGTCTAGGCTGTATAATTAGTTAAAAACGCTTAGATATTGTAACAGTTCAAAAATATATGTTTCGTATCTTGAATAAGACCTTGACATATACCGATCTATACTTACTATTTGAAAACAACATTGTTTTAAAACAAAGGGTATATAACTGTACTTACACTCATCAAATGAAACAATTACCGCGTGTCTCTTATAAAGGCAGTTATAACTCAACCGTACCACCATGGATACTGGGTTTTAGCGAAGAGCCATAACATGCATAATATAACTGATACAAAACAAAATTATTAATGCTAAGAAACGCAAAGAAACGCAAAGAAACGCTGTCAGGACTTTTGTGTTAAACTCCTCTCAAGACCCCCACTTCAACCTGCATCTGGCGTGTCAGGAACAAGGCGAATCAAACAGTAACAATAAATAAATGCCTCTGTTGAAACCAAATCAAAAAATGTGTCTAAGCTGAAGAAATGAGTCCCGCTAGGCTGAAATCAGAGATATGTCACGTGATTATGCATAACTAGCGAAATTAATTTAATTGCATCACGCCATTATTGGTTCTGTAGAGAGACAATGCTTCGCCATTGTCTTTCATGGAACAAAGGAACCGACAAATGTTGATGGATTTATTTAATAGCAAATCAATAAGAATGCAACTTTATTTTTGAAATTCTCTAATACTGATACCATATAAGGGTCAAACAAAACTGTTATCCCGACAATATGCAATTCACGACTGCTGTTAACACAAAAGTCCAATTTAATGAAACCTTGTTAAAACTGAGATCATCGAAATTGTATCGAAGCTTTAAAAGGCAGTTTAGAGAAACTGGCTGTTTTTATAAAAGAAAAAGGTGGGTGGTGGAGGGTTGTGGGGAGCGAACTACTAAAAATTGCAGTAGATCAGTCTTCACTTTGAAGAAAATATCGGTGGTTAACATTGAATGTGCGATTTGGGCGAGCTCTTTGCAACTGTGTTTCCGGTAAGGATCCATAAGCAGTTGTTATTGGTCCTGCTTGAACGGGTGAAACCTCACATGTTTCTGCCTTTCTGACTACGATTGAATCAATAGCAATAGTTTTAGTGTCGACGTATTGTTACATTGTGTATTGTGAACAATTAGAGCCAATACCAAGTTTCTTGTTTTTCAAACTAAGCGGATATCTCTGTTGATTTGGCGTTGCCCAATGAATAGGGTGGTGGACTTGTAACCGGATAAACATAGTTCACGCCTAATCGACGCCACTGAATTTCGTCTATATGTTATTGGGCCCGCTGGCCTCGTCCGTCGGATGGGGAAGTAAACCGGGCGGTTTCTTGTATCAGAGTATATCCTCAGAGAACGTTAAAAACCATAGGAATGTGTTTGTTAGTACTCGAGTAAGGCCTTTTTCCGAATTCCTATGTACCGTCTATTCTCTCTTTGGCTACTCTAAATAACCTATCATGTGTTAACGAGTCGTTAAACAACACTTCAAATTTGTGTTTAAACATTTATTTATTTTAATTACTCCGTTTCATATATTCGTTCAGTGACGTAAGGCGTATGTATACATATATTAAACGATAAGAACAAAATCAAAAATTGCTTTTAGATTCTTCTCCAAAATTGATTGTATGTGGTAATATGCATCACTAATCTAAGACCATATATGTGAATTAGACCGCGTTAATTTAAATACAATAGCCAATAAAATTAGTAACAATACATTATGTTATTTAGAGCCGCATTATAAGTAGTCTAGATCATCTGAGACGCTTGCTTGTTTTTAAGACAAACATCTAGAACAATTCTCCTAAGCAAAGTTTGACTTTTGCCGAGATTCTGGTATCGTTTCTGATTGGCTGAGACAGAAACACATGCTATCCAAGATATACAAAAAGGCAGAAAGACAATAAATGTATAAATAAACAAAAAGGGAAACATCATCATTATATCGACGAACTAAATGCGGATGGTCAGAAATACTTTACTAAAAATAAAAATACGGACACGTGCTTCCGGTTTCAAATTTGTTTCTGCACACAGGTCAAGGCGTTTGTATTTACAATCAAGCGTCTAAGATGATCAAGACTACCTAGAATAAGGGGAAGGATACAAATGAATCCAGGAACGGCCCTACTCTTAATAACGAATAAATTCCTATGATTCTATAGCGTGCTCTGAGGACACACCGGCGAACTCAGTGGCGGCGGTGATTCTTGAACCTATGTCCTGCGGTTTCGGGCCCATCGTGTTATCTTCTGATATATGCTAGCTCCCTTGTAGTAGAAACAGTGTTAGTAAAAGGGAAGTGTGCTGGGTGTGTGGGCGGTGAGAGTGGGGGTAGGGGGAGAGAGGTAAATTCTGTCAACTATCTATTTTTCTTTCTCATTAAAATGTAATAATTTTGGGCATATCAGTATAATTTGCTCCAGGGTCACCATGGGACAAATACCCTAATCATTTCTTATTCATTTACAGTGCCAAACATGTATACAGAAAAGCATAACTAGTAGTATGGCGAATTCGTTCTAGTTACATTTTGGAATCGTTTTAATACTTCTCATAAAGTTCATGACAGGAAATAGTATGACTTTATTTACTGATCTTGACTGAAATGTTTTCCTGAATACAAGATGCATCGGGACACACCCTCAACCATTTTAACATATACGCGCTTTATTCATTTTTACTGAAATCACCATGATCTTTTTTAAGTATGATTACAAAGTGTTGAAGTTTTCACATTTCCAATATTGTTACTGTATTATTACCAGATATTAATACATTCGAATGATATTTTGCTGACATTTACAATAACAGTTCAAGTTCATTTAACGTTTTTTCAGAACCGGTCGCGTTCGAGCAAACACACCATCATTTAAGGACTATCGGTCAGCCATCTTTGATCCAAAAAATCCAAAATCGATGAGATATGGTCAAGTGAATTTTTCAATGTCAGTGCCACCATACTACAGCATTGAGATTACTTTGAAAGTACATGCCATTGAAAGAATATCTTCTTTTTTTAACAATGGTGTACTTCGAATATTGGATGATGTGATAACATGGCTTATTTTAGTCTCGTCTGCACTCGCTGGATAAATGGACTATTTTATGGACCAGTTCATTTCACATAAAAAAAAAACTTTGAGTAAAACTGTACCAATTTTTCAAATATAAAGCGCACAATTTCTGCCATATAAGTATTCTTTCTAATATTATGTTCACATCAATAGTGTTGAATTGCTGTCATGTACTATTTGGTAGACATTGCTCGCGCCTAAAATGCGTACATCGTTGAAAAAATCACTTGACCATATCTCATCGATTTTGGATTATTTAGATCAATATAATAACATTCAGATTAATCTTCAATCAGGCTTTCTTTAATTTCTATCCAACCAAGATGGTCGAGGTCTAATAGCCAGACAAGAAGATCCCTGGTCCCTACAAACACTCGAAAGGTAGAGACAGGGAGAAGAGGATGTGTCAGATTGTACAGCTTGGTAGCCAGTGAGCATCTACAGGGTGGAATGTGCCAGATTGTACAGCTTGGTAGCCAGTGAGCATCTACAGGGTAGAATGTGCCAGATTGCACAGCTTGGTAGCCAGTGAGCATCTACAGGGTGGAATGTGCCAGATTGTACAGCTTGGTAGCCAGTGAGCATCTACAGGGTGGAATGTGCCAGATTGAACAGCTTGGTAGCCAGTGAGCATCTACAGGGTGGAATGTGCCAGATTGTACAGCTTGGTAGCCAGTGAGCATCTACATGGTGGAATGTGCCAGATTGTACAGCTTGGTAGACAGTGAGCATCTACAGGATGGAATGTGCCAGATTGCACAGCTTGGTAGCCAGTGAGCATCTACAGGGTGGAATGTGCCAGATTGTACAGCTTGGTAGACAGTGAGCAACTACAGGGTGGAATGTGCCAGATTGCACAGCTTGGTAGCCAGTGAGCATCTACAGGGTGGAATGTGCCAGATTGCACAGCTTGGTAGCCACTGAGCATCTACAGTGCGGAATGTGCCAGATAAATGACTTACATGATCCGAGTTGTGGCACATATAGTGAAACAAGCTTCTTCTGAGAAGTTTTTATGATGTTATCCTCACACAGATAATCTACATATTTGGAAACTGACGTACTATGTGTGGAAAAAGAGAGCCCATGGATCATATACTTGCCTCCTGCCAAGTAGCCTTGTCTCAAGGAAGATATAGGTGGCAACATGACAAAGTAGATGTCATGACAGGAGAAAAAGAGAAAACTGCGGCAAGTTGATCGTAAGAAGGAAAGCTTCATTACTTGTGCACAAAAAGGCCAAGCAGCAAGACCACCATCGAGCAACGTAACGTGTGATTCTGAACAGTGATAGAGGGAGAACATCACACCATGATGTTATATGCATCCAATAGTTATTAGCACAAAGTAATTGAACATTTATTATTATACGCAAATGCATGTCATAATGTTAGGGGATGTTTCTTTGTATTTACGCAAGGAGACTGTACAGTTTAGTGGAAATGTTAATGAGCTTTTTATCAAGTAGCAAGATAAGCCTCTTATGATCAAATCAGTGTATCTCAACTGATGCCAAACGCACGCACATCATGGCTCGCTGGTTCCACCACCGCCCAAGTCTTTTAATAGAGACGACAACTTGGTTTCCTTACGTTTAATAGCTCAACACAATATTTGGTTCAATAAAAAGTTATTATTTTATTCAGTTAGTAATGATTTTCCAGAAATATCTAAACGGGAAAACGCACATTTGGTGGTCATATGACGCATACGATTAACCCCACAAATAAAAGCAATTTTCTTTATTATTTATTTTTTTCTCGCGACCTTATGGTTAAATCGATATACATAATCACCATTCAACAATCAATGGGGTCCCGTTATAATAACTATCTCAGGTTCCGGTTGGCTAGTGGACCGTGCAAAACAGCTGTGATTCAATTGTCGGATCATTAACCTTGGTGAGGTGAGCGCGTAGAAAAAAGAAATTAATTTAAACATTACCTGTTCATTATGATAGCAACGTGTAATTTACTATTAACTTGTTAATGTTGACAATTTCTCGTTTCTTTCTCCCATTCCATTTAATTGATCATTTGACTTCAGAAATTGACACCTTCATAGTTTTGACCTTGAAAACACAGTGTCAAGGTCATCTCTAAAAAAAGTGTCCTACATGTACATACGTCATTTTGAGGTTGCTATCCCTGTACGGACGGGAATTAAAATCAATATTACTTATTAATGAGTGTTATTAAAGCTTCTGTTAATTACTAGTATTTGTCTCCACCGCCAATATAGTACGTACTGGGAATTTTAACACCTGTATGCTCGATGTTAAACGATTGTGTTAAAATGACACATGGCAATATTGAATTTTTTTTTAAACTCACGGCGTCCCTTTAGTTTTTCACAGAGCTTGCATTTTTTTTAATCATTAATATTAAGAATAGTAAAAAGCGAATTGTTTTTGCATATTACTCACTGATGATTATATTACATCAATACTATATTTAGAAATATGGTAAAAGCAAAATGGAAAAGCAAACTCTTATTTAATTATATGCAAGTAGGTTTAAAGTCCAAATGATGCTGGTTAAATAAATCGACATGCTGATTGTAATGGTTGATAAAAACTTTAAGACTGCCATGTGTCCCTTTAATCTAATTAACAAGAATATTAAAGTATGCCATCATTTATTTATTTGATTTATATATGTTAATAAGCCTTCTTTATATTAGAGTAAGTAAAAGTAAGTAAATAGTTTATTATCGTTTCACATTTCTTAAATAAAATATATCCAATAAAAAGCACTTAAAAGACAACGTACATTTAAAAAACCTGGCCGACTTCGACCTATGAGACACCTTAATTTGATTATCAACATATTAATATCATAGTTTAAAATGTATACATATATATTAAACAATACGAATATGTTAATTTATACAATTCCCTAAGACAATTTTAAGAGAGTTTTAAAATGTTTGAATGACTATTCTAGTTTAGATTAATCATGTCATAATCTAAACAAAAGAGACAACAACAACACGATCCCTGTTGTTTAAGCAGGACAAACAAATAAAACAATAAGAGTCTAATGCAAGCATGATTAAAAATAAATCAATAAATACTGATTAATAAACGAATGAATACAATGCATATAATAATACCATCTTTATATTAGCAATGCATTTGATTTGTAAAATAAAAGCACATAATTTCAACTGCAATGCTTATGAATATGTTTACTCCGTATCAATATTACTTAAGATAAGTAAGTTATAATTAATTGAATTTATTACCATGTTATTTCATTAATTTTTTAAGTACAATACATTTTTAATTATAGACGTTTATGGTTAACTAAAATTCTTTCTTCTATGAAGCATCTGTAGCAAAGTAGCGGCTAAAATTCGCTGTAAATTAACACAATTCATTAGGAAGATAAATTGATCCTTAACTGCAATTGTTTCAAAGTTAATATTACATGATTGTGCTTTCAAAAGAAACGGACGTCTCAGATCCGAATGAAAAACACATGATAGAAGGAAATGCTTTCATCTTCCACTGAATTCGATGAACAAAGTTTGCAAGTGCGTTGATTGAGTGGCATCTTTGCTTTTGAATATCTGCCTATTTCGATATGAAGTGGTAGACTTCCATTTTGCTAAAATACTGCGGTGGTCTCTCTCCAAGTTCATTTAACTTATATTTCTGTACATAGTTCAATTTTGTAAATTCTATACGACCGCAATTTATAGCCATTTTCCTGCCCTGAATCGTCCAAAAGTTCGGTTTCCATTTATCTTTATCAATAGAAATTAATTTGCCTTTAACACTATTAGTTATGCTTTTGGTTGAAAGGTTTTCATTATTCAAAATGTCAGCCATATCAATGTTCAGGAGAAAAGGTATAAATCTGCTTTCCGAAGATTTACCGTTATTACGTGACCAGTTTAATACTTTTTTAACAATTCTATTGCCGGGTGTTTTCTTGGTCTTAAAGTATAATCTACACGCTTCAATTTTTTGTTTCACCAAACAAGTAGTCCGGCGCATGTCTCCCTGAGACGCAGTGTTCGCTGCATTTTTACCAAGACCCAAGAAATATCAGCATGCTTTGTTTTGTACAGTACATATTTGTGTTACGGTCACTTAAACCCCAAATTCCTGCTTAAAATAAAGATTCATACAACTTACAAAAAACATCATAGTCCATGCCACCAGCATGTAAAAACATCATAGTCCATGCCACCAGCATGTAAAAACTCCACAGTCATTTAAACCCCAAATGCCTGCGCCATAGAACAACATGGGCTCAACTAACGATTCATACAACTTACAAAAAATATCATAGTCCATGCCACCAGCATGTACAAACTTAGTATATAACGACAACATTGCTTCACACCGAGACCGTCGTCTAGAAATGGTGTCACAGTTGTATAAAGATTATATAGCATGAAACGTTGTACCGTTAATTGCTACTGCCAGGAGTTTAAACCATAAACATTCCCTATTAACCGTGTCGAAAGCCTTTCTTGCATCAACAAAACACACAAAAGTGGAAAATTTATTTAGTTTATGTCTGTTTATCGCCGTGTATATAGTGTAAATGTGCTCCAGGCAAGATCGATTACTGCCAAATCCGTTTTGCTCATCGGCTAAAATAGTATTGTCTTCAAGTCACTTAAAAAGCCGAATATTTAATATGTCAGCATAAATCTTGCAAGGTATAGACATAAGGGTGATGCCTCTATAGCTCAAATGGTTAAGTGGGTCTGATGAATCACTCTTTGGAATTGGTTTTATCAATCCGATATTCCATTCACTGGGCACTGTACCAGTATTAAACAATAACTTATTATTGTGTATAGCAAGTCAATACTCGCTGGATTCCGTAGCACCTCAGACGGTATATTAAACTTAGATATCGCGTGTTTCATTAATGTTACAGCTTGCAATTTTTTTATTAATTTAACTTAACGGACCTCCGGTCATAATAGTTCGTGACTAATCAGCATTTAATCAATTACTTTCCGATCATGATGTTATCTCCCATGATTATAAAGTATTTCTCAGTGATTCAGATGCGCAAAACGCTTAAAGATGAATGGCCACCCTTTTTGTAGTATTATCAATTAATAAATTTAACTCTTAAACATCATATAACATTTCTTGATATTCCCGGAGAGAAGCATATATTTAAATCCGCTACTAAGTTGTATGTAAAAATAAGTAGTATTTGCATGACGTAGATACTACTTTCACCACTGCGTGACTGCACGGGAAAATGAGGTAAATCTGAAGTGTATAGATGCACAACTGTTGCCAGATAATTGATAAATACATTTACCTGTGGATTAATTTACCTGTTCAAAATTGTCTACGTCATCACATAACATCTTATTCTCGCTTTTCACAGATATTGCAATGTGTGAATTGTAAATATCTATTGCTGTGTATTGATTTTGTTCATGAAACAAAACATGGCCGGTGAACTTTAAATTAACGAAGACCTTAAAATTAGAGGAATGGACAGTGGTTGTGTTGTAAGAACGATGAGCAAATGTCGATTATCAAAGGTGGACATTGTCACTACGCTATAGGTAACAATTCCGCTAAAAGGTTACTATTTCAACGCTAAAGGTAACAATTCCGCTAAAAGGTTACTATTTCAAAGCTAAAGGTAACAATTCCGCTAAAGGTTACTATTTCAACGCTAAAGGTAACAATTCCGCTAAAAGGTTACTATTTCAACGCTAAAGGTAACAATTCCGCTAAAAGGTTACTATTTCAACGCTAAAGGTAACAACCTCCCCTAAAGGTAACAATTACCTCTACCGCTAAAGATAACAGCGCTTACGCCACAGGTGTCACAGTAACTAAAAAGAACTATTTTACTCACTTTTCATTGAAACTGTAGATGTTGAACAAAATTGTTACCTTTAGCGTTAGCCTTGTTACCTTTAGCGGAAGAGGTGAGTGTTACCTTTAGCGGAAGAGGTGAGTGTTATCTTTAGCGGAAGAGGTGAGTGTTACCTTTAGCGGAAGAGGTGAGTGTTACCTTTAGCGGAAGAGGTGAGTGTTACCTTTAGCGGAAGAGGTGAGTGTTATCTTTAGCGGAAGAGGTTTTAGCGGAAGAGGTGAGTGTTATCTTTAGCGGAAGAGGTGAGTGTTATCTTTAGCGGAAGAGGTGAGTGTTACCTTTAGCGGAAGAGGTGAGTGTTACCTTTAGCGAAAGAGGTGAGTGTTACCTTTAGCGGAAATGGTGAGTGTTACCTTTAGCGGAAGAGGTGAGTGTTATCTTTAGCGGAAGAGGTGAGTGTTATCATTAGCGGAAGAGGTGAGTGTTACCTTTAGCGAACGAGGTGAGTGTTACCTTTAGCGGAAGAGGTGAGTGTTACCTTTAGCGGAAGAGGTGAGTGTAACCTTTAGCGGAAGAGGTTAGTGTTACCTTTAGCGGAAGAGTTGAGTGTTATCTTTAGCGGAAGAGGTGAGTGTTATCTTTAGCGGAAGAGGTGAATGTTACCTTGAGCGGAAGAGGTGAGTGTTACCTTTAGCGGAAAGGTGAGTGTTACCTTTAGAGGAAGAGGTGAGTGTTATCTTTAGCGGAAGAGTTGAGTGTTATCTTTAGCGGAAGAGGTGAGTGTTATCTTTAGCGGAAGAGGTGAGTGTTACCTTTAGCGGAAGAGGTGAGTGTTACCTTTAGCGGAAGAGGTGAGTGTTATCTTTAGCGAAAGAGGTGAGTGTTATCTTTAGCGGAAGAGGTGAGTGTTACCTTTAGCGGAAGTGTTACCTTTAGCGTTGTTACAGACATTATTAAGATTTTTGAGCAACGAGGTTTTTTATTTGTGCGATATGGTTATATCGTGTGTAAGAATAGGCAAACTAGAGGGGATGTTTAGAATCAAGAGAGCGAATAGCTGTAAAAAGATATTTTAACATTTAAAATAAATACTAGTCATCTGCTGTCGATTGAACGAACAATTTGCGCTACCAGATCCACACTAAACGTATGTTCAGAAAATATAGGAATTCGAAATAACACAAAACATGTTACAATATAATTACATGTGTAGCGTTTATTCCTAATGAAGTCGGGTTATGATAAACATTTATCGATTGCGGTATTGTTATAATCACGTGCAACAGTCAGCTTTGCACATCTGGTGAAATGTTTCGTTGCTGATCAAGGACTGCAGATTTGCTGCAAATTCTATTTTAGACACTCCATTTACGATGGAGCCACGTTTCCACATTTGCATATGCGTGACATAAAATAAACCTTGAATGAGCATGATAACAAAATGACAAAATGAACATGAAGGGGCGGGGGTGGGGGTCCTTCCCTCTCTGCCGCTAGCTGGATTTGCAGTGGTTGTATTCTACCCCGGCAACCACACGGGGTTCGGGGAAGGTGATGGGGCAGGTGGGTAACAAACACAATCACGCAAGCACGCACGCACGACGCATACATACAGATGAATATTAAAACATATACAACCGAAATATTATTAATGACACATGTGTCGAGTAATAAGTTCTTCCAACATAAGAGTAAACCCTTCCCAGTAAGTTACGCCGTTGATGCAAATGAGTGATTTGCCCATACAATTGTTTTAAGCTGATAAGTACCGTACTTACACTTATTACCGAAATAAAATGATACACAAGGAAAACATTTTAAAATAACCATTTAAACCAGTGTTTGGCGAAGAGCCCACATCAGTGACGTAACACTTATTATCACAAGACTAAGTGTCTAAATATCGAAAAGCTCTCGCAGGACTTCAGATTAAAACTATTCTCATGTCATACACTTCATTCTACTTGTCGGATGACAAGATTAAGGCGAATTGTGCAGTAACACTAATTTATATTGAAGAAAAAACAACAACGCAAAGCTAAATGTGTCTAAGCAAAATCAGTCCCACTGGGATGAAGCAATTCACGAAAGTATGTCTTAAACGACATTTGCAAAATAAATTAATTGCCAACAATAGGACAGTATTGATCTTCTTAAGAGACAATCTGTTACAGGGAACAAAGAAACCGACAAATGTTGGATGATTTTTGCGGAAATAATTAATGAAAAATCAGCTTTGATGGAACGTTTTCTCTTAATCTAATAAAAGTCTCCACATGATGGGCAAATCACACACAAAAAAGTATTTTCCAGAAATTATATGCTTGTTATCGCAATATAAAATGCATTACTAACATAATCTTAGAAACACATAAGTATTGTCCTGGTGTTAGTCTATTTACCACCATTTCTGTTGTTAATGCTATTAATGCCATCGAACGTGTGCCCTTTCTGTTGACATGTGTCAGTTTTTGGCGCAAATTTGTCATTTTAAAGATGTACATAAGCAATGGACAACATTTATTTCTTCAAATTTCAGACTCGCTAAATTAGTTATTTTTTTACTAACGGTATTGACCATATTTTTCTGTCAGACATTTATAACAGAGATACGAATGTGTTGGATTGCAAATCGTAATTCTTAGATATTCAGTTATTCTCTTAATTAAACTTCAACATCACACAATTGGTCAATAACTTGGCGACCCTTGTTTGTCATTTTCTTCTTGCCCCATATAGTACGTGACACCGACATAACATAGAGGTTATTATTTACAACTGTGCTCATGTTTTTAAACTTCTTTATTTTCAAAAAAATGATATAGAGGATATCTTCCATCAGTATTGTGGATTTATTGGACGGTTGGATAAAAAGTATAGAATGCGAGGAAAAAGCCGTAAGGGTTAACCCTAACCCTATTAAAAAAGTATTTTGGCTGTAAAGTATTTCCCAACCGACTTTCAAAACTAAGGTGTTTGTATATACCACTAAAGATACTAGTTCCAATGATAATATAGTTAATTACATACATTGTCAAAAGTGTTAATGTAAATACTGGAAGGCCTTTGGCTGAAACATACGTCCCTAACAATAGACGGTTCACTGCCAAGCTATGTTTCACACTATGCGGATTTTGATGAGTATAAGTATCTGAGAGTGAGACTGAGATGTGGTTCTTATTAGATTTATCACGAAAAAGAAATAAACAAACTAAACTGCATTCCACAATTCAACATAGTGTTCACGCGATCGACATGTCGGCTGATTTCCGCCAGATAACGTCGACCAAATTGGCAACCAAATTGGCAAATGTCTCGCAGACAGGTTGAATACGATTGAAATGACATCGGAAAGTATATATTATGGTCAGTGGCAAGAAACGTATGATGGAGCTTGTTGTGAACTTGTATAGCAATCCATATTTACTGAAAGATATCAGTATATACGTTAATATCCTTGGAGTATTAATACTGTTTAATTATGGACGGAGTTATAAACATAAGTGGTAAAATATATCAACTGAGATTCTTATTTCTGAAAAAATAAATATGCAGCGGTGGCGTAATGGTAGGGTGTCCGCCTCGCATATGAGAGGTCGTGGGTTTCAATCTCTGACCTGGTCATACCAAATACTTAATAAAAATAGTAGCTCCTTTGCTTGACGCTCAGCATATAAAGGGTAATGCTAGGACTGGTCGGCCCGGTATCAGTCTAATATTATGGGTGGGGTATCATGTCATGTGTCTAGGGCGTGATAGTCCAGCGTAACAGCACTATAAAGTTGAGCGTAGAGATCACTGGTACCACCGTCGTGGTATGACAACAAGACTGTTAACAGCCACCTGAAACCCCATCCATCCATACATAGTTCGTTTTAAACATGTTTACTTTACATGTACATTCTCAGTATGTCTTATAAATACATATGAATACTAATTATAACATGTATTTTGTTTGTTTCAGTGGTGTATTACGTCACTTTTAACACATTTTAGGTCATATATGACGGTCGGTTTTTGCTTGTGGTGGAGGCAGACCATCCAAATTGTCTGGTTAGAACCACTACTGTATACATCCCGCCATCCGTAAAAATTGACACAAACAATTTGAGCTCCCAGTAGGATTCGAACCCGCAGCGGTGAGAGGCGAGACTGTTTTCAACCCAACGTCGTAAACGCCTCGACCTCGGAAGCACTTGTGTAATAACACGTATACATGTAAGCACATTTTATACTGGTGAATAATTCTTCCATCCGTTACACCTTTAAATGCGTTATATAACTGAATTTGATAATCATACTGATATATCATGAGCCTACTTATACATGTATCTGTTATATTATTTCACGTCATATTTTGTTGATTAAAACGTTGACATCTACCTTCTCCTCGGAATTATTTAGTTTTCTTGAAACAAATACGACTTGATAGTTTATTGTAATATTCCTTTCCTATCTTTACTTGTTTATACCCGTTAACGGGCTTTTGTTGATTTTCTTACCCACGTGGACAGTTGTTTAGGCCATAATTAAAATCATGTTTGCGACTGGTCAAAAAATCGGACCGACTCCAAACACGTGTTTCAATAAAATTATGATTATGTATTGTTAGACGTATTCTGTCGAATCCGCATTTTCTGCGTCCCTCATTGTAGACAATCCGCATTGTATACAGCCCCTCATTGGTACCACAGAGACGCCATTGTCACCCAGTATACTAGAATCATCTTTAATAAGTACAGAAACAAGTGTTTTAAGTCCAAACAGCTAAACTTTTAACAGCATTCACAAAATAATCTGACATACATGGGAAAAAAAAAATTCTACCTACCTACAATTCGGAAAAATCTAAGGTCAGATTTTGGGCAAACTAATGATACTTTTAAGTTCTCCGGCAATGTTTTGTTTCATGATGTTTTTTTAAATCGAAATCAATACACAACAATAGAATTAACAATTCACGCATCGCAATGTCTGTGAAAAGCGAGAATAAGATTTTATTTGATGACGTAGAAAACTTTGAACAGGTAAATTATTGCTAAACATAAACATGTTCATGAAACAAAACATGGCCGGAGAACTTTAAGAGTTTTCATTCTATTATGAAGTTTGTATGCATATGTGTGTGTATATTATAATTATCCTATATTTTTAATGATGAAAAATTGTATAGCTTAAGTTAATAAAAGTATCTATCTATCTATCTGTGTTATTTCATATGTGTGTTTTCCCACTGGTACACTTTTCACCTTAAATCTTATTTCTAAATGCATAATTGGTTACTATATGTTTCCCCATATGACCAATTTCAATTGCATATTCATCACCATAGTTTGAAAATAGAAACTTTTCAATAACAATCATTTTCTGATATTTACATATCATTAAGTGATCCGAGTATTAACTTTCATACCCCTTCTCCAAGAAGAAAAAACGGGGTTGGCTGGGGTATGAAATAAAACCTTAATTTCGTCTTAAACAGTTTGAATATTGTAAAATTAAAACATTTAATAGATAATTATATACAGGTTATTGCATTTTTGTTTAATAAACAATATTTTGAAACGTGTTTTATTGTCGAAATATCCGTTATAAAATCCTTCTAGTATAAGCTTTCCCATCGCTTGATGGAATTAAGGCGGGACCACGTAATGTATTACTTTTTCAAAATACCACCATTCAATTTTAAAATGCCATTTTCAATCTATAATGCATAAGTGTAAAGAGAGAGAGAGAGAGAGAGGGGGGGGGGGGGGGGCATTGGGGGGGGGGGAATCTCTCTGTCCACCGCCATATGCATGCCATCTTCGGCATGGTTAAAATTATGTACTATTGATTTTATGAATATTGAGTTCTGCTCAACCCGGGGCTAGCGGGCGTGAGCGGTAGCTAGGATATTTCACTACTGTTCATGAACAGTCTCAATCAAACCGAGACTGCAATATTTTGTATGTGTCGTGTTCGGCCGTTTCCAAAGGTCGATTATCATACTCTTTTTTTTGTTTTGTACAAAAGTGTGTTTGCAAATTAAAACAAAAGCATTTTTTTTATATGTGCATCTTTCTCTTATATGTACATCTTTCACGTTGTATTTATTGCACACTACCCAACATTACCTGTTTCATGAACATGTTGCCTATTAATTGGGCAATTTATTATTTAAAAGATCTTCTGATCAGCTTTAAGAACACATTCAGTTTTTCACATGCATTGCAGCTCCTTTACTTCCTTTTTTAAACAAAAATGCAGCGTCTTTGATGACTCGCATCAAAATTCGTATTGTTATAAATTGCAAACCCATTGGATGCTTCTGGACATTGCATGAAATGCACATGGCGGCCTAGTGTGGATGCTCGTAGAAAGTCAACTGGGTTGAATACATCGGGTTGGTGTTGATTAACGTCGTTAGAATAAATACATGACGGCATTTTGTTTTCCTGATAATACCACAAACATGAACAGCTAATATCGTGATTCACTTTAATCCAGATGTATATACCAAACGAAAAAACAACAAAAACAACAACAACCCAGCAACGAAAATGAAAGCGCTTGTAAAGATATATGGATGGGAAATAATAATTTTAAAATAATCAAAACAACATCGGTTGCACTCATGCTGCAGCACGCAGGGTCAAGTGCATGAAGTGCGCAGCTTGTGTGTACCATGGGAAACAGTGTCTTATCTCAGCCAGGCAGATGCGTTAGCGCGTTCATTTGATAAAAACGTGAATATTTGAAATATTCCTGGTTGAGTTGCTTCAAATATGTAAAGAACCATATATATGAGTCAAGATACGAGTCCATAGAAATTAGATTATCTTCTTCAATAATTCCCCCGTAATAAGAATGTATTTTATAATTAAGTTTGTACGGGGCATCTGTTTTCCTTCGAAATGTCAGCGTTTATGCCTAAGATGCGAAAAGTCAATACTTAATCGAACATAGCTATGCATATTCATACATGTTTTAATAAAGCACTGGCATCGGCGTAGATACTGTTAGGTCATATAGGCTCGGGCCTAGCGTACGTAATTCAACTTTGTCTTGAAATGTTAAATATCAAATTTGTCAAATATGTTTCTTCAAATACCACACACACGCCAAAACGACCCATTATGTTGCTAAGTTTAAAAAAAAAAAATATATATAAATAAAAAAAAAAGCCGGAGAATACCCCGGACCGTCATCCTAGTTTGTAAGACCTATACATGTATATGCATTTCAGGTCAGCTACGCGCCAAGGGGTCCTAAAGCGAGGAACGTAGCCAAATACATTTAAATATTTGTAAACTTGGTGCCGTCTAATTAACACTTATTTAGCCAACTTTATTCAGTTGTGGGTATGATCACCGCCATGATCATATGTGTTGTGTCCCTGAGCAAGACACTTTATCTGCCCTTGCTTAGTATTGGTTTTACCCAGGAAGAAATCGACAGTGATTAAATTAAGTTCATAGAGCTTACATTACAATTGTTGTAAAATAAATAACTTTAAACACGTTATTCGCAGCTTATATGATTTTTTTTTAGGATTTCAGACCGTAAATATGAATGATCAGATGACAAAAGGTTACTGCTTATGGTTTGTGGGGACCATCGATTAATACATTTACCCGTCTATCCACCCTCCCGACCCCAGTTACCCCGCCTCCAGACACTATACTAGACACATACAACACAACGTTCATTACCGTTCAATATCGTCAATCCTTCTACGAAACGGTGGGTCCTTGGGAAAGACATTTCAGCTATCCTCGTGCGTGTCAGACGTAGTATCGGAGTATATCAAAGAGCCATATAAATCTATTTTACAGTAATATAACAGCTTGATTCTGGGATTCCTATGATACTGTATCATTCCCTCTCTTTCAGTTATAGGACTGTCCCGAGTTTCCTCTGTTTATTGAGAATCTCTATAATTCATCCATGTAATTAACTGACTCCAGAGCAATAAAATACCCATTTTCACACAGCAGGGCTTCAATTATCTGACAGCAGATAGGCACATTTAAACAATTAGAAATAAGTGTAACAAAATGCTATCTGCAAATAAAGATAAGGCAGTGATATTTACTTCTAACATTAAAAATTCGGCATGGACAAAGTTTTAGTTGATTAGCTGGCATGTTAGGTGATTTATTGCCATTGTATTGACCTCATGCTGGGTATGCCGACACCAAGCTGATTATCATGTAAACTGAGCGGAGTAGTTACTACATATTTTCGGGACAGTCCTATAACTGCTTTGAAATAACGTGTATAAACAACACGGTTATCACAGTTACACATTAATACCCTCTTCTTGCCTAATGGTGTTGAGAAAACTGTCCGTATAATTACGATGATGATGGTGGTAGTAATGATAGGTGTTGTGATGGTTATGGCCGATGATGATAATGATGTTAGGTCTCACACCACTATTAATTTTCCCATAGGGTTACTGTACAGTCTTCCGAAATCTGATCTTCAAATGTAGGCACCAGGCCTTGTTATTGGTTAAATATCTTAAGTATATCAAAGACCAGTAATTAAAACAACAAAATCATAAGTTGGCCAGGTGTGTTTTTCCTCGCTCATAGTTATGTGACCTCTATTAAAAATACAAAATGCATACACTATCTGGTTGAACATTTGGTGCTTCAGCCAAAAACTTCTGAGATTTGACTGAACCCATATATCAACGTCGGATTAACTGTATCATTTGTTTTCAATACTGCCGATATATATTAAAGCAAAGACAACGTTCTATTTCAAATTAAATATTGCCTAAAATGGTGAAAAGTAAATAATTATTTTCTGCTTTCCTTTTTTTTCTAGCATCGTGATCTTGCAGGGGAAATAATAGAGGTGTAAGACCGTTAGTGTGAACAAGTAACCCAATATGATAGAACCTATACTTTGGGATTGCTTATCAATTTATTTAGGTGCAATGATCTCAAGTGACCATGACCCGTGAATTCAGTCGATTTTTATTTAAAATACCTTAACTACCACATTACCACATCCGTCATAATGTGCGTATACCACATCTAAAACAAGCTGAACATTGGACATAATGTGTAGGAAGCCTCGTTGACGTTCATCCCAAAGTCGGATGCTAGTTGAGCATTCAAAATTGATATCCAGAAGAAAAACAAAATTCTTGAGTCATCCAAACTGTCCGTCCGGCCTCCGCGGTCGTGAGGGTAAAGACGATGAGTATGAAGATTTCTCGACTCTCATCGCTGCGAGTTCGAATCCCACTGGGAGCTCGACTTGTAAGTGAGAAAGTGTTGATTGTTACGGATGGCGGGAGGTGTACAGTACTGGTTTTACCCATGAATAAGTAGGTGGTCTGCCTCCACCATTAATAACCGACCGTCATACATAGACTAAAATGTGCTGAAAATGACCCTGTATTAAAGCAGCTATCTGGCCAACAACAGCCAAATTTTACGACATATGTACACCGTTTCTAAACCTACTGACGACGAGTTAAACATATACAACTTATATATTTTGAGAATCCAAACGCTATAGACCCTGAACCAGTCAGACCAAACCTCAAAAACTGGATTGTCGAATTAAGATTTACCAACTCACAATTCATTTTACGCATATTCAATCACGGGTATTTTAAGAATCCGTAAATATAAACCTTTACTTTTAATCGGCACATATACATTAATATATGACCTGAACACCTGGATAGAGATTTGATAAACGATTTTGTAATATAATTTTGCCGTTATTTGACGGGTTAGTTTCTTTAAGAGACAAGCTATGTTCTGACCAAATTTGCTCTCTTCCCTGTATTGGTCTTCCGCCTGGAGGTATATATATAAATCCCCAAGACCTCGTTATATCTACTTCTACTTGCGTATAGGCGTACAATATGTCAATTAACAATACTTCATTTCAATATGTAAGAAAATGGGGCATTTCCTGTGCATGCTCTTTTCAATACCTCCCACATCCTGGTGGCGGAAAGAAGCCTCAATATTTACGAAGTCAGCAAGTGTAATGTTACATGTGTAAAGTGAATGTCGTATCGAGGTTGGGTTATATTTTGATAGAAACCAGACGTTCTAGTGAAAGATAAATATTTAGGGAGTATCTTACGCGTTTCAAAATCACAGATAAAAGGAAACAAAAACAAGTTACAGACGGATGTATGTGGTTAGATGCAGAAGGATGAGTTAAATAAAGCATACGGATTTTTTATTTCAACAAAGTAGGTGCAAGCTTTAACTCTAGCGGTAAGATTTTGTTATTGTTTTTATTTATATGCAACTTAGCAGTGCAAACATCATTACCATCAACACCATCATCATCACCATCATCATAATCAGCATCATGCAGTAATAGCAATAGCATCATCAGCATCAACATCAGAAATAGCATCAGTATCATCATCATGAACAGCAACAGAAATAGCAGCAGCATCATCACCATCATCACAGCATCAGCAATAGCAATAGCATCATCAACATCATCCTAATCACCATCATCAATAGCATTATCATTATCTTCATCAACATAAGTATCCTCATCAGCAGTAGCAGCAGAAATTGCAACAGCAGCAGAATCACCATCATCGTACTCAGTAATAGTAATAGCATCATCACCATCATTATCAGAAATAGCATCGGCAGCATCATCACCATCACCACTATCAAAATCAACATCATGATAATCAGCATCAACATCAGCAATAGCAATAGCATCATTATTATCTCAATCAACATCAGTATCATCATTATCAGTAGCAGCAGAAATAGCATCAGCAGCAGCATCGCCATCACCATCATCAGTTTGCTTGGAAATGAGGATGGTTTATTTTCCATTGTCGTGTGATAAAGCCGCATCCAGTGACATTTATTTGTCAAAAACTACCACTAATTGATTAGTAAAGCTGCCTGGGTTGCCTTTCCCTCATTAATACAGAATTTAATATTTTAACATTTTCTTTCCCCGGAAAGCTATTGATTTTGCGTAACCGATCGTTATTGAACATGTTTTAATGACAGTATGCTAATGAGTTACCTTCAGCGACAAAATGAGATGCAAAGAGGGACATTATAAAGAACAGTTAAATCGTTAACATGGACGTTTTGCTAGATGATACTGTTTTATGGATAACAAAAAATCGATGTTTTCAAAACAGACACAAATTGCCCATTCGATATTTTATTTTGATATCTTAAATTAAGGTATAATTTACCAGCTTAATTAACACAATACTTACTCTAATGTACATTCTGGAAGAAATATTTGAATTGGATTGAGGTTTTAAGGCGCACCAACACTTAAAAGGTTATATGGCGCCTAAAAGGAATGAACATGCCAGACTCATCCTCCATGTACATCGAGATAAAATATGGAGAACGGGCCTAGAACCTTCTCACCCTGAACTGCAGAGTTGCTGCAAATTCTATTGTAGACACTCCATTAACGCTGGAGCAACGTTCTAGTATTTCTGCCACTGCTCTAGTGATATGAGCGAGATGGCATCTGAAAGAAATAAGACAGCTAATGTATGGCAATTTTATATGAAAGCGTTCATTTATAGAATAAAGGTTGCCGCCATGGAGCAGTGGTTAACAATTAAAGTTACTTTAATTAAAATATTTCTCAAGTCATGCACGGGTCATTTGGACGATGGATTGACACCGAGGTCTCACATCCAATCAGATTAACTAAAACACAGATTGTGCATAGTTTTGCACTAATACTTGATCAGAAAATGTATGCTTTGATCTTTGTAAAGTAGCTATAGCGCGCCAAGAACAGCCAAATTGTACAACATATGTACACCGACAAGGTATATATATATATGTAAAACATATTTTGAGAATCCAAACTCTATAGACACAGAATATAAACGGCTTTAACCAGTCAGGCCATCCCCAAAACTGGAGCGTCGAATTAAGAGTTACCAACTCATAATTCATTTTACACATATTCAATCACGGGTATTTTAAGAATCCGAAGTAATAAATCTATACTTTTAATCGGCACATATACATTATTATATGACCCGAACACCTGGATAGAGTTTCGATAAACTGTTTTATTATGTAATTTTGCCGTTATTTGGCGGGTTAGTTTCTTTAATATTTTAGACCCTAAACATCGTTGGTGAAAAACTTTCCATTTTTTGGAATTACAAAATAACTGTACGCTCTAAAAAAAAATAATAATAATAAAAAAAAACATATATATAATATATAAATGATGATAAATGTTTCTTCATTTTTCCATTCAATTATATTCTAAGACAGCCACGTGTGACTGTTCAAGTACCATTGTGCGTGCGTCATGAAGTGTACTCGAATTAAATTGAACTGGCTTTAACCAGTCAGGCAATCCCCAAAACTGGAGCGTCAAATTAAGAGTTACCAACTCATAATTCATGTTACACACATTCAAAAACCGTTATTTTAAGAATCCGTGAAAGTAAAGTAATAAATCTATACTTTTAATCGGTACAAATACATTATTATATGATCTGAGCAGTTAAGGTCATATGGCGATTTTCCGGCTTTGAACTACCGACGTTCCGCAAGCCAGCTGGATAACTTCCTCACACAAAGATTCCTAGGCCCATGAGGGATCGAACCCGGAGAGGGGTAAAATATTTCAAGTCAGAGACTTTAATCACTCGGCCACGGACGCCGCCTAAGTGTAATTCAATATTGAAATCTGAGTATATTATATAATAACAGAATTGATTTATCAACTGCCAGTGCAAAATGTTAAAAAAAAAGGCAACAACAAAAGGTACTGATGAGAAACAGAGTGTCCTTTAAAGGGATACATGGCAATCTTGAAAAAAAATAATTTAAAACTCGACTCTTCCCGTTAGTTTTTCTACATGCTTGTATGTTTTGCATTCAATAATATTAATTATAAGAATAGTTCAAAGCGCATTGTTTTTGCCTATAACTAACTGTAAAAAAGCATTTAAATATAAATTAGTTTTCATTCATTACAATTTAAATATTAAATTTCTGAGTATGGTATATAATAGCAAAATTGGAACTGATTTATCAATTTGACCTGCAGTGCAAATGTTGAAAAAGCAACAAAAAAGAATACAAACAAAATGACAAACAAAATGTCCTTTAATATCGCGTATTGGTGAGATAATGCCTTTTTATTTTTCATGAACAATACTTCTAATTATAACATTAAAAGAAATAAATTGTCGGAAATATAATACTATAACCCGACCCTAACTACGCCTCGTTAACGCCATTTATTGCAATTATTTATAATTCAGTAGAATACAGAATGTGAGAAAAGACCTGTGTTTTGATTATACAAATCAACTATTCCGTCAGATCGATAATTCTAATTTTCAAACGTTTCTGAACTTATCGTGTGTTTCGCAAAATGTCGTCTGCTGCGACGAGATTACGTTGCGTTTATGCTTGCAGCTTTCATTCTGCATTACTTTATGCGACAGGAGGACAGTGTATCAGCTGGGAGATACATATTTGTGTTAATTTACATAGGAATTAAAGTGTCAACTTGTACGGTTAGTATTTTATTCAAGGAATGCGCATATGAATAATGCAGTTTCATCAGCAAAAAGAAACTTAAAATTAGCATATTAATAAAACCCATATATATTCGTTTATATTATTAAAACATTAGCAGTTACAGTTAAATGTTAGACAATTAGAGCAAAATGTTAAGAAATATAACAGCAATCTAAAACCCTTTTTTTTTACTTTTTTTTTTATTTCAACATTTTAAAATTTCCACTCTTATTTCAGACAAATGGTGACATTTACTTTAACAAATGATGACTCGCATCAGACGCAATTCATTCGCATTCCAGATGACATTTTCCAGGAAAACTTGACTCCATCGCGCATAAAATAAATATCACAGAGTGTGTCATCTTCACGGACGATAACCGTTTTACATTTCAAGCGCTGGCGATGCCTGAAATCCAATATAGTTCCAGGCGTCAAGTGTATTTTTCCAAGACAGTTTTATTTGTTCAGAGATGTGTTGGCGCCACGAAAGTGGAAGACATACAGGGGAAATCGCTTTAAGGTTTAAGGCTGGACAGATGCGCATATCTTGGCAAATTGTGCGTTAACGCATGGAGTGCGCTTCACAATAATATAGAACGTATATCTCATTAGGGAAACAAGTTCTGCCAAAAAAAGTATTAGCATAGGCTACTGGGAACAATTAAGTGTTTTCAATTGTTCTACTGTTTTGTGTTAGTGCAAAAAAATAAAAACATTCGCGAGTGTTTTTTTTCTTGTGTTTAACTGTTAATTTACTTATCACTACAAAACATTATTAATAAGCCAACTTTTTATCTTTGCACGTGCAAGATACAAAATTATAAAACGCGATAATAAGATGCAAGTATTGGATTATAAAGCAGCAAACAAAGAAAATAAACAGTTTTGAATAAAAGTGTTGTGTATTGGAAAGATTAATGAGCGGCTATGACGCTGTTATTGACTCACGCAGGCAATCAAAGGATCAGCCACTGTATCAAAGAACATAGCTCGCGCGATCATAGCACAATACAAAAGCGGACGAGAGGTGTTTGACTGCAGATAAAAGTGAAAAGATGTGAAACTAAAGGTTAACACACGATTATGCACATTTGCAACAGAAATCAAGAGACGGTGTTCTTAAAGAGCACACATCAATAAAACGGAATCTGGAATAGTTTATACACGGAACTAACTATGAAAAGGATATTGCACAGATGGTAGGTGAAACTGTCGATCTCTGGTGTATTCGCCGTGGTCGTCTGCTACAGCTTGCGCTGTTTAAATTCTTTCTTTTCTTCCATTCATCCGTTTTAAATTAATAAATGGTATTCAGCTCAGGCAAACATGAATGAACATGCGTGCATACAATTAATTGTGGTATGTTAAGGGTGCTAACGTTGATACGCGTATTAATATTTGAACTCTTCCTTGTATGATAAATAGAGATACGTTTGTGAAATTTAATTGCATTCATGGTGCGCATTGCTATGGTTTCTTCGCTGGTGCGTGTAACTTTAAGTATTTTTTCTTAATTTTCATATTAAATTTGCTTGACTTTATTTATTTAGAGCATGTATCATTTTCCCTACATAACCCATAATTTTTTTTATTTTCGTCCGTAAGATGCATGTATGACAAAGAAAGAATAATGTAATTTCAAATCCCTGTGTTCTAAACTTTAGACGTTATATATTGAAGGAAAACGAATAGTCACGCATACAATATCAACATATCAGAAACACTCGAACGCTGATCTGTATCCCGAACGATCATAACAATAAAAGGTGATGATTATGGAACCAGGTTCGGAATTCCGTAGTTCTGTTAACTTGGTTACGGATGCCAAAAACACCTTGCCATTCACGAGCAATTATTTTCATTACCATGATAAAGCGAAACAGTCCAACCATATTCTTGCTAGATAAACATCATATGCATTGGCATGATACAATCTCAAAATAATATCTGTATTCGAATATTAAATGTTTGTACTGTTTGCCAAACGGAATATATATTCGTGCAAGAGGTTTTAGTCGCATCAATAGTAAGATTAAAATTAATAATGCACAAGTAACTCAGCGCGATCTTACAGACAGAATAAAATGAAACATTCGATACAGTTGTTGGATGTCTTATAACTCGTCAAATAAATACATGTAAAATAGAATAAAACTGTGTAAAGTATTCCAAAAAAAATAGTTTCAATACAATATCGCGAAAATGCATGTGGAATTATGTACTATTACGCTGTGCCTCATCTACGCTGCGCCTGTGCATGAAACGGTTAATTTGCAGGGTCAAATGGTTTATTTATAGTGCATATAGTGTGTACTTAACAAGCAGATCTCAACATTGACTAAATAGATCGCATAACATTTTGGAGGACGGTACATTTCAAATGAGTTTTTGCAATAAACACCTGGCGACTATAGGGCTGCAAAAATACAATATGCTCATGATACGATACGTATCGCGATACACAGTTTCATTAAATAATAGCTTATTTTCACAAAATAAGTCAAAATATTAGAATATGAGGGGTAAATACAGTAGATACTTACATTTATAATCATATGATTGTGAGATTATTTTTGTCAATAAGAGCAAGTTTGCCCCCACAGGCCCCACGATACGATACGTGTATCGTGAGAGAAAGTATCGCTATATGATCGTTGCACCCTACCGGCGACATGGGGTGATTGACAGCACATTTGACGGTATACTGTACACTAATACTCGACGAAAAACCATTATTATCTATGGTAAAGTTAAACGTAAACATATTGAATGTAAAACTCTAAATGATAACTGTCTCACCGTGTAGCCATTAAATGTGCATGTTTGTCTACCCATTATGCATCTTTACAGCATGCTCATTACGTGGTGTTCTACCCGTTCATCCTTACAGCGCACCCATTAAATGTTCATATTTATCTATCCATTATACATCCGTATAGCAAACCCATTAAGTATTCGAGAATCTTTACCTATGTAGCGTTACAGCGTACCCATTAAATGTTCGTCTCTCTCTCTCTACCTATACGCAGCCTTACAGCGTACCTATTAAATGTTCGTCTCTACCTACGCAGCCTTACATCGTACCCATTAAATGTTCGAGAATCGTTACCTGTGTAACCTGACAACGTACCCATTAAATGTTTGCCTCTCTCTACCTTTGCAGCCTTACAGCGTACCCATTAATTGTTTGAGACTATTTACATATGCAGGCTAACAACGTACCCACTAATGTTCGTCTCTCCCTACCTATACCGCCTTAAATCGTACCCATTAAATGTTCGTCTCTCTCTCTCTCTCTCTCTCTCTCTCTCTCTCTCTCTCTCTCTCTCTCTGCCTATGCAGCCTTACAGGGTACCCATTAAATGTTCGAGACGCTTTACCTATGAAGCCTGACAGGGTACCCATTAAATGTGCGTCTGTCTCTACCTAAACAGCATTACATCTTACCCATTACATGTTCGAGAATCTTTACATATAAAGGCTAACAGCATACCCATTAAATGTTCTAGTTTCTCTTTATCTGTTTTACAGCCTAACAGCGTACCCATTAAATATCATTCTCTACCCATTATACAACCTAACCGCGTACCCATTAAATATTGAACAGCTAAACAGCAAATCGCTATACAGATTTCCATAATACCCATTAAGTGTTCGTCTTTCTCTATACCCATTATGGCATCCTTACATATGTGTTCCATTTCTATTACATATTGCGGTAATATCTGTACGTTGCTGATTAGGACGTAATTACCGTTATCTTACAGGTAATTGGTCCATGCCAGTACATAATCGCAGAGAGATCAGAAATACGGCGCCTTTGTACTCTAGACTCCAAACCCGAGCCGATGTAATATATAATTATATAATCACTCACGATTTTGCAATATTTTGCATTTACTTCGATGAAATAAAACGGCATCGTGGAGCCGTTCTAGCGAATTTGTTTTTAACTTCAAAAATGTATAACTGAATGCGTCTTTTCTGTCCGGATGACACAAAATAAATAACATTCTGTAATACTTGTCCGAATTACTGTGAACAAATACTATTATGTGATGAATGTCCGGACTTCACAGACGGTCGAGATTACATTATAATGCAGCCACTGTTAAAAATCTTGTCTGTTTCTAAATGTCGCGAACTATTTGCAGAAATAAATACGCTACTCATTGAACGATTCTCTAGACTTGTTCAATAAACCACTTCATTTTAAGGTACTGAACAGGGATTATTATATGAAATAAATTCTGTTTCGTCTAATGTTATGCTATATAGCTAACGGTATTCGGTTTTAATGGTTCATATCATAATTGAATTGAATTAAATTGGATTTAACTAGGGTCATATGGCGACTTTCCAGCTTCCATTGGTGCAGGAAAACACCAGGTGCCTTTCCGGGCAATTTCCATGCACGGACGGGCACCTGCGTAGAACCACCGCCACTCCGCAAGCCAGCTGGATAGATTCCTCACATAAATATTTATATGTCCGTGAGAGTTCGAACCCACAAAGGAGAGGGGCAAGTGATTTCAAAATCATATTAAGTATATAACCAATACATCAATTTGCATTACTGTCCGAACACATTAACCATATATTTCGTAAAATGTGAACATAGCTTTTAACTGTTGCGGCCGGGAGAGAAGCAGTACGACTATATGGGTTCATAAGTATAACCACAGACAAATTAATAAAAAGACAATACTACCATTGGAAAGAAAATTAAATTTGTGATGTGATTTGGCATGAATGAAACTTGTATCTATAAAACTCTTCATGATGTGTGTTTAAAGTTGGGAAATAATTTATGAAAATTCCGCACTGTGCCACATAAAATTTAGATAATTTTCGTAGTGTCCAATCTATTTGTTACTAGGTCTGTGGTATAACGCAAATATCATTATATTCGTTTCTATCAAGAAAGCTCAAACCTATGGTGGCATATTTCTGCCACGAGATAGGTAGATAATTTATCGTGTATTTTTCGCGATAATGTTACATTTTCCCTTTAATTTTCAACAATTTTATCTAACAAAACTTGCTGCGATACTGCCCACTTCTGTCATCACGTTAGCATAATAGTTAACATTTGAAATTTTGTTTTCGTACTAATTCTGAATAATTATCATGAAAATTCACGTTACTATCTCGTAAATATTTATAGTTAACTCAATAACATTATTTATCGCGAAACCAGAACTATCATGATCAGTAGTATCGCGGTATTTAACATGATAAATGAGAGATTTTCGTGAAAATTCAATCACTATCTCGAAGAAAGCATGGTACGGATATCGTGATAATTCTCTAGAAACCAGAAACATGATGGCATTAGCGTGACATTTAACATGATAACTTACAGAATTAGAGATATTTTTATCTTACAAATTTTATAAGATTTTCGCGAAAAGTCATTATTATCTCGAAAAATACATGTTACTATCTCGAAATAATCATGATAATTATCTAGCTGTCTCGTGGCAGAAATATGCCACCATACAAACCAGTAAATACAATTGCATGAGATTGCCGCATTTAAGCGGGGTTATTTTAAGAAAAAGAAGATAATAACATAACCACCGAGACGGGGCGGGTCTAGAATTATATTTATGTACCAGAACACTCAGATATAAATATGACATAAAGAGATGAGAATATAAAGATAGACAGATACTAATGAGACAGAATACAATAACGAACAGAATGTGGACCCTAATTATTAGAAATCAGTATGCCTACGCAGAAAGTCGTATGAAGTAAACTAAATATGCCTTTGGCTGTATGATAGAAGACGCAGAATCGCTTGTTTTTTTGCTTTTAGCTCTAATGATCAAAGATCAGCAGAGCTTATGCCGTGGTGGGTTGTCCGTCCGTCCGTCCGTCTGTCCGTCTACCCGTAAACTATTTTTTGTAGCGACTACTCCTCTGAAACTAATTTTCGGATTTTCATGATATTTCACAGGTATGTTTCTTTTGATGTCTGGTAGATCCTAGCAAAAGTTCAGGCCGGCCGGAAATTCAAGATGGCCGCCACGTCTAAAATAGTTTAAAAAAAAAAATTGTAGTGATTAATTCTTGAAAACTTTAAGTGATATTGATATGTGATTTTTTCTAAAATGATCAGCATGACATGATGTTGATCCTTGTCGAAAATCATATTGATTTGACATTAAACATGGTTTTCAGCGGCCATCTTTTTTTACATAGAGTTATATATTTAAAAAAAGTAGCGACTACTCCTCTGAAACTACCTGACGGATTCTCATGAAACTTCACAGGAATGTTGCTCTTGATGTCTAGGTGATCCTAGCAAAATTTCAGTTTAGCTGGAAATTCAAGATGGCCGCCAGGGCTAAAATATATTTTTTAAAAAACAAGTTTGTAGCGACTACTTCTTGAAAACTATAAGTGATATTAATATGGGACTTTTCTAAAATGAGCAGCATGACATGTTGTTGATCCGTTTCGAAAATCATTTTGTTTCGTCATTAAACATGGCTGCCAGCTCCCATCTTTGTTTACATAGAGTGATATAGTAAATACTTGTAGCCACTACTCCTCTAAAACTACGTGAGGGATTTTAATGAATCTTAACAGAAATGTTTCTCTTGATGTCTAGTTGATCCTAGCAAAAGTTCAGGTCGGTCGAAAATTCAAGATGGCCACCATGGTTAAAAATAGATTTTTAAAAAACAAATTTGTAGCGACTACTTCTTGAAAACTATAAGTGATATTAATATGGGACTTTTTCTAAAATGATCAGGGTCCTTGTTAAAAATATTTCGTTTCGACATTAAACATGGTTGCCAGCTGCCAACTTTGTTTACATAGAGTTATATATAAAATCGTGCAACGACTACTCTGAACTGCTTGACAGATTTTCATGAAACTTCACAGGAATGCTGATCTAGCTATCAGAACCTATCAGTAGAGCTTCAAGGTCATTGACCTCTTGTTTTGTTTTCCAAGTGAACTTAAATGTTAAATTCTATATTATGTCAACAAGCGAAAAGCAATAATTAAGTGTCTTTATTTCATAAAAATGTTAAAGAGCAAATCACATTTATATTACAAAAGTATATTATATGAATGGAAAATGATATACATGGAATGCAAAGCATTCATTACTGAATCAGAACCATCAGCCTGTGCATAGTATATACTTTCCGTGTGTCTGTATGTTACGTTAGTAAGCTAGGAAGCAAGTAAGCAAGTAGCGAGAAGTCAAGCAAATAAGAAAGTCCTTCGTTACAATACAGTGACATTTGTATATACTACTGTACACGTATTTTTATGATCTATATCAGACCTTTGGACAAATTATCAACCTTTTCTATGAAGAGAAACTACTATAAAAAAATAAAAAAATTAAATCGTATGTTTAGGACTTGTAGTATAACTTACTATAGTGTGAATTATTATTAAGCTATGGGCTGATAATTATGTGAGAAAAATACTTTTTCTTTTCAAAAAATTGTCCGTCTTTATTGCGTGAAACTTTTTTAAGATTTGACCTTGATATTTGATGACCTTGCAACTGAATTGTCACGACAAATAAAAAAATACCCACATCTGAGGTCAACAAATATGAATACATTTTTATTAGTTTTCGCGTGATCGATCTGAAAGAAATGAAAAAGAGAGAGTCTACTATAAGAAAATGAGAAACGTATGGATGATATTACAATACTGACGTGGTCATGACTAATTGCAAGCACGCGAAAGTTGTAGAAATGTATGCATTGTTTATCGAAAATGGATATGTCGAAAGCGAATGTAGCATAACTCTATTGCAATCTATTGCAATTATCTGTCGAATGCATTACATAACTGTCATACACAGTTAAATAAACCAAGGTCACCATAATGTCTTAATAAAGAAATGCGCGTATATGATATTCGAATATGTATTCATGTTTCAGTGGCTTCCAACTGTTTTTGCAAGTTTATCGTTTCCTTCCAATTTCAATCGCATTATCAAAATCCGAATCTATCTCTCTGGAGACAATTTGCATTTTCTAGATCGCTGAAAAACTAATTTCCTATCTAAAATTATACTTTGCCTAGCGCAAAATTGTTCAATACAGGACAATTACTGGCTGAATAATATTGCTACAGTAAACCCCAGCTGGGTTTGTCTCGGATAATATCCTGGCAGCAAATATTCTTTATTCGTATTTGATTTATTACATCCAACTTGGCTGCCATTGATTTTGTAATGTAATAATATAGTCATGTTTAGCTCTACGGAGGAAATTAATTTAGCAGGAATTGCGTCGATTTTCTTCACGGATAAAACATTTCCGGAAGTGCGGAATATCAGATAAAATATGCAACAAAAAATGATACTCAGCATCAGCATTAAAACCAGCAACAACACCATCACCTCATCATCAGCAGCAGCAGCAGTAGCAGCAGCAGCAGTAGCAGTAGCAGCAGAATTATCATCATCACCATCATCGACATCAGCAATATCAAGAAAATAGCATCATCCTCCTCCTCCTAATCCTCCTCCTCCTCCTCCTCCTCCTCAGCATCATATGTTCTTTTGCTAACATTGTTTCTACCGACACTATAATTACTGCTGACACTGCCTCCAATACCGGTTACTGCTATATACACTACGACCGCCTCCCCTACAGGCAATGTTAATGCTGATGCTGGGGCATACAGGAAGCATGCCTGGTGTAGTCGAAATAAGTTGGCATTTATATAACTCCTAACATTTTCCTGTGGTTAAAGGCATTCTTGAGTGTTTCGGGTCTTTTTCGCTGGCTGAAATGACTTTAGTGACTTGTCTGTGAGAGCTAAGAACCATTTGCCTGGCTGTATGATGTTTTTATTTACCAATTTAAATGTTTTTAAAGTGAAAGTAGAATACAACATGTGAGAGGTGCCGAATGAATGCAATTTGGAAACGTAAACTGTAACACTGCGCGTGTCTGATTTTCAAACAGAACAAGTCGGCTGTGGAGCAGTCTATTTGGATAGACTGTTGCACTGCGCATGTCCGTTTTTTCAAACAGAACAAGGCTGTGGACCAGTCTAGGTGTCAACAAAGACCACATTCTCGCCCTCGATCGATACGTCGAAAATGAGGGCTGGCGTGGCGCAGTCGGTAGCGCGGCGGATTTGTAACCGGAGGCCCCGGGTTCAATCCTCCGTGGTGCCACTGAGTTCCCGTCGGTGTGTTCTTGGGCAAGACACTTTTCCTTAGCCTCGTCCTTCGGATGGGGACGTAAACCGGGCGGTCCCGTGTATCGGTCTATCTTCCGAGCACGTTAAAGAACCATAGGAATCTATTCGATAATAAGAGTAGGGCAGGTTCCCGGATTCCTATGTATCCTTCACCTCTCTCTGGGGCGGCTCTAAATAACCTATACTGTGTTGATGAGCTGTTAAACAACATTCAATTCAATTCACGATACGTCGACATGACGTCAGTATGCAAAGACCTGAAAGATTAGTCTTGATCATCGTTGACACTTGATTGTAAGTAAATACAAACGTCTCGACTTCTTTGTGCAGAAAAAAAAATGACACCGGAAACAAGTGTCTGTAATTATTTATATAGTATTTTTGACCATCCACATTTAGTTCATCGATATAAATATGAAGTTTCCCGCTTTGTTTATTTAGTAATTAGTGTCTTTCTGCCGTTCTGAATATCTTCGATAGAAGGTGCATCTGTCAGCCAATCAGAAACGATACCATAATATCGGCAAACTTCAGACGAACTGTTCTAGACGTTTCTCTTGAAAACAAGCAAGCGTCGCAGATGATCTAGAATACAGAAATATCATAATTTTAACATATTAATACCCCTTTCCCAGCAACTTTTGTCCTTTGGAGTAGAGTGTTCAAATTTCATAAATAACATCACAGGTTATGGTTCTTCTTATTACAGTAACTATCAGCCTCCAACTGACCCTGTGTCAAGGTCATTTGCCTCTTAAATACATGTACCGTCTCCAAAACAAATGTGTGAAAGTGCGTTAAATTATTATAATTTTGTTGTTCTTTAGAGTACAGTGTTCAAATTTCATATATAACCTCTCTAGCATTGTTCTATTATTTCAGTAACTTTCAGCCTCCAAATGACCCTGTATCAAGGTCAGTTGTCTCTTCAATGCATGTACCGTCTCCAAATTGCACAATACATGTAACATCTCCAAATTTGACTATGTTTAGCAATATAAAATTGTGGAGTACCAGATTTCATATCTAAACTCACTGTCACTGGACATTGTTCTTGGCCAGCCATAAACTATATTTTGCTTCTGTTTTAAATGCATACACATTTCAATGTATGCACATTTCAATGTGAGTTTTATAAGGTTTGACAGGAACATAATTACTTGAACTTTATGTCGGCTACTGCAGCTGGGTAATTTGATACTCCAGTAAAAGTTTATCACAGACATGGTGATTAAACTGTCAAATATAATTACCATTGTATTGTGTTATGATACAGACCACCAAATTCATTTGCAAATCTCTTTTCATATTAGTTTAAACTTATTTATTTTATATGGATAGTAAGAGAAGCTCTCTGAACTTATTTTAATCACTCTCGATGTCTTCCTGAGTAGAACCCGTACTAAGCAATGCAGATAAAGTGTCTTGCTCAGGGACACAACACATTTGATTCTTTTTATATTAGTATGTGTTCGAAATGTAAATGAGTGAACGTGCCTAAACATGTTAACATGTTGACATATTTTCTGTTTCCCTGCATCAAGCCAAATCCGAAAAATTATTTAGAGCACCTCCCAAAATTCAACTTTCTAGTTATGGGCTATATTTAGAACATATTTTCCTACGTATTTTTTACCTTGATTTTAAAATAACATAATTTAAATTTAGACCACTCGTTTTTGATTTAGAGCCACAAAAAAACTACTTTTCCCTCTGGGGTTCCCAGGGTAGAATTATATGTTTTTTGACGTAATTTTTAACGAGGAATCCAAATCTGTTATCGTTTATTTCCAATGACGTTTGGATTTAGAGGCACTTCAATGTTTTTATTTTTCCCTCTTTGAGGTAGCCCAATATGAAGTATATGTTTTCTGAGGTATCTCTGACGATGAATCTAAAGCTGTCATCGCCAGTGTTAATTGCTATGCATGCCAGCAGCAACATCACATTAATTCGGTTGACATTTCAGATAAAACATGATACCCTTAGATTAAAATGTCATTTTGTGAAACAATACAAGTTGACAAGCTGGATAATTTCAGCAATTATACAGCAATTAAAAATAACCTATATGTTGACAAACATTACACAACAATCAAATTTAAAATAAATTTCTTTTTTTTTTAAATATATTTATCTAAATCAAAAATAATTGCTCTGTTTAAATGGACACTGTAACTTTGAGCTTATAAAGCACAATATATATCGTACATGAGTACTCATTCATTATTGAATTTATTAAACGAGTTGGCAAAATGATATAATTCGAGGCTCTTGCCGAGCATTATATCTTATTTGCTAACGAGTTTAATACATGCAGTAATGAATGAGAACGAATATTAGATTCTATTTACTGTATCATAACTCACATATCGACTTTTATTGCATTTTGTCTGTCGCTTTAACACGCAAAACCGACATAAACCGCGGGAAAATTATCGATATTTTTTGACAGCGTTTGCATAGTTATATAACTAGTTGTATATTGAAAATATAGAATGGTGTTATTCCACTCCCACGTCATAAGTTAAGTGATAAATAACCTATAACCTTGGAACGCCAAAGCTGTCTGACCATGAGTTATTTATATTTTGTGGTTGAGCTTTGGCGTTCCATAAATATATATATATATAATTTTATAATTATGTTAACGACATTACACAACTACAATACTGAATATTCAATAACAATAGGAATGGTAATGTCTGTTCTGTCATGCAATATTTGCATTTCTCTCCATTTAAGGAAAACTATGAATGCTAACCTACTGAATGCTGACAACAGTGTTTGACCGCGTTAACAGTTACTATAAACCCTCGATTTTGTCAAGTTGAAGATTGCTTGAAAAATGTATGATTGATATGTCACTTTAGGAGAGGCACCATGTTGCGAGCAACTCCTGTCTCGAGAGGAAGGGTATATCTCTAAGAATTTATTAACTACTTCATTTTAAAAAAGATGACAAACTAGAACGGTGTTTATACCATATGAAGGACAAAGAAAGATGTTTCTACTTCCGGTGCACCATACTGACACGAATACTTTAACCGATACTGAGTTGTAGCCTAGATCATCTGCGATGCTTGCTGGTTTTCAAGACAAAAGTCTATAACTGGTCTTCTAAAGACATCTTTGACGCGGCAGCCATTTTACCGAGATTCTGGTATTGTTTTTGCTTGACTGATGCAGATGCACCTTTGATCGAAGTTATACAGAACGGCAAAAAGACACTAAATTAATAAATAAACAAAAGAGAACAATTTATCATTATATAGACGAAATAGATATAATGATGATGGTCAAAAATATTATGAAAAAAATATGGACATGTGTTTCCGGTTTCAATTTTTATACCGCACAAAGCGTCAATACGTTTGTATTTACAATCAAGCGTCGAAGATGATCAAGATTAAAGTTTGTGTGACAGTATTAGTAGTTTAATTTTTATTCAATGACACATTTAACACCAACTAGCCATTGTATGTCAATGTTGCCGGTAACCATTGAGTGTGTCAACTGTAATCTGCCGGGAACCATTTACTGTGTCAATTGTCACTCGCTATCATTAACAGGCGCTAGTGTCTGTCATTATGCGCTTCTGAAACGTCAATTATCTTAAAATGTTAGGGGAAAATGTAACCACTTAGACGCTTGACATTTAATATTTCCTGTTGACGACTGATTTTCTCATATACATGGAATTCGCTATCACTTAGGAACACTTTTCTCAACAGTTATTTCACACCCCGTGTTCAGACTTAGACAAGTAGAGTACTCACACGAACAAAATATAAATAATAATAATAATAACATTTAAAAAAAATCTCCACCTTTGGCCAATCCTATAGTTGTTTATTTACTTTTTTATGTGCAAATTAGAGACAGAGACTTTAACTGTACTCCTGTAGAGTATATTCATGGAGCGTCTGTCACATCAGATTTAAGGCTATACATTTCATATACATTCGATTTCGTTTGCTTGTAGTATGTTGTGATTTTTCTTTAAGGTGAATGCTTAATATGAAATTTAATTAAAAGAAAACTACAATATATTGTCTTTATTTAGTTTAAAAT
Source organism: Cyrtodaria siliqua (assembly GCA_037043455.1). Lineage (NCBI taxonomy): Eukaryota > Metazoa > Mollusca > Bivalvia > Adapedonta > Hiatellidae > Cyrtodaria > Cyrtodaria siliqua. The sequence continues at coordinate 50,955 of JAWPHD010014323.1, forward strand.
TTGCCACAGTTAGAATGAATTACTCGAATATAAAAATGTCTTGCCAATACAACTGCCAGTATCCCAATTATTGCCAACAATTACTTTAGTTGGAGTATTATGTATATTTTATACTTTATTTCGTACAAACATATTTATTATTACATGAAACAAGTTCTTGCAACTTACATGTATCATCTCGACGGCTTCCTGGGTAGAACCAGTACTAAGCAATTTGGATTAATTATTTTGCTCAAGCATATACGGAGGGAAAAGGGTTTAGAATGTTGTTGTTGCACCCTGGAAATAATACATTTTTGGTTGTAAAATCAAGAAACTATTGCCATAGACACAATATTTTATTAAACACACATCAATAACATCGAACATCTTAATGACGTAACCAATAAATGAACGTAGGGGTCAAGCCCGTAAAGTCCCAAAATGTCAATATATCTTGTATACAGTATTATTTCATCTAAAAAAATTGCTAAACTTTTTTCCCTCAGTATAAACAACTTTGCCAAGGAAAGGATCAAACCCACTGCCTTTGATCCGGAGTCCGACGCTCTACCACCGGACCACAACTCCACATATTTATTTATTAGACGAACTCGATCACTGGACCACACACTCCACATAGTTATTTATTAGACGAACTCGACCACTGGACCACACACTCCACATATTTATTTATTAGACGAATTTGACCACTGGACCACACACTCCACATAGTTATTAATTAGACGAACTCGACCACCGGACCACACACTCCACATATTTATTTATTAGACGAACTCGACCACTGTACCACACACTCCACATGTTTATTTATTAGACGAACTCGACCACTGGACCACACACTCCACATAGTTATTAATTAGACGAACTCGACCACTGGACCACACAATCCACATATTTATTTATTAGACGAATTTGACCACCGGACCACACACTCCACATATTTATTTATTAGACGAACTCGACCACTGTACCACACACTCCACATGTTTATTTATTAGACGAACTCGACCACTGGAGCACACACTCCACATTTATTTATTAGACGAACTCGATCACTGTAGCACACACTCCACATATTTATTTATTAGACGAACTCGACCACTGTACCACACACTCCACATATTTATTTATAAGACCAACTCGACCACTGGACCATACACTCCACATGTTTATTTATTAGACGAACGCGACCACTGTGCCACGCACTCCACATTTATTTATGACACGAACTCGACCACTGTACCACACACTCCACACAATTATTTATTAGACGAACTCGACGACTGGACCACACACTCCACATATTTATTTATTAGACGAACTTTCCCACTGGACCACACACTCCACATTTTTATTTATTAGACTAACTCGACCACTGTACTACACACTCCACATATTTATTAATTAGACGAATTCGACCACTGTACCACACACACACACTCCACATATTTATTTATTAGACAAACTTGACCACTGGACCACACACTAGACATATTTATTTATTAGACGAATTTGACCACTGGACCACACACTCCACATATTTATTTATTAGACAAACTCGAAAACTGGACCACACACTCCACATATTTATTTATTAGACCAACTCGACCACTGGACCACACTCCACATATTTATTTATTAGACGAGCTTGACCACTGGACCATACACTTCACATATTTATTTATTAGACGAACTCGACCACTGTACCACACACTCCACATATTTATTTATTAGACGAACTCGACCACTGTACCACACACTCCACATATTTATTTATTAGACACACTCGACCACTGTACCACACACTCCACATATTTATTTATTAGACGAACTCGACCACTGGACCACACTCCACATATTTATTTATTAGACGAGCTTGACCACTGGACCACACACTTCACATATTTATTTATTAGACGAACTCGACCACTGTACCACACACTCCACATATTTATTTATTAGACGAACTCGACCACTGTACCACACACTCCACATATTTATTTATTAGACACACTCGACCACTGTACCACACACTCCACACAATTATTTATTAGACGAAATCGACGACTGGACCACACACTCCACATATTTATTTATTAGACGAACTTTCACACTGGACCACACACTCCACATTTTTATTTATTAGACTAACTCGACCACTGTACTACACACTCCACATATTTATTAATTAGACGAATTCGACCACTGTACCACACACACACACTCCACATATTTATTTATTAGACAAACTTGACCACTGGACCACACACTAGACACATTTATTTATAAGACGAATTTGACCACTGGACCACACACTCCACATATTTATTTATTAGACAAACTCGACCACTATACCACACACTCCACATATTTATTTATTAGACGAACTCGATCACTGGACCACACACTCCACATAGTTATTTATTAGACGAACTCGACCACTGGACCACACACTCCACATATTTATTTATTAGACGAATTTGACCACCGGACCACACACTCCACATATTTATTTATTAGACGAACTCGACCACTGTACCACACACTCCACATGTTTATTTATTAGACGAACTCGACCACTGGACCACACACTCCACATAGTTATTTATTAGACGAACTCGACCACTGGACCACACACTCCACATATTTATTTATTAGACGAATTTGACCACCGGACCACACACTCCACATGTTTATTTATTAGACGAACTCGACCACTGGACCACACACTCCACATTTATTTATTAGACGAACTCGATCACTGTACCACACACTCCACATATTTATTTATTAGACGAACTCGACCACTGTACCACACACTCCACATATTTATTTATAAGACCAACTCGACCACTGGACCATACACTCCACATATTTATTTATTAGACAAACGCGACCACTGTGCCACGCACTCCACATTAATTTATAACACGAACTCGACCACTGTACCACACACTCCACACAATTACTTATTAGACGAACTCGACGACTGGACCACACACTCCACATATTTATTTATTAGACGAACTTTCCCACTGGACCACACACTCCACATTTTTTATTTATTAGACTAACTCGACCACTGTACTACACACTCCACATATTTATTAATTAGACGAATTCGACCACTGTACCACACACACACACTCCACATATTTATTTATTAGACAAACTTGACCACTGGACCACACACTAGACATATTTATTTATTAGACGAATTTGACCGCTGGACCACACACTCCACATATTTATTTATTAGACAAACTCGAAAACTGGACCACACACTCCACATTTATTTATTAGACACACTCGACCACTGTACCACACACTCCACATATTTATTTATTAGACCAACTCGACCACTGGACCACACTCCACATATTTATTTATTAGACGAGCTTGACCACTGGACCACACACTTCACATATTTCTTTATTAGACGAACTCGACCACTGTACCACACACCTCACATATTTATTTATTAGACGAACTCGACCACTGTACCACACACTCCACATATTTATTTATTAGACACACTCGACCACTGTACCACACACTCCACATATTTATTTATTAGACGAACTCGACTACTGGACCACACTCCACATATTTATTTATTAGACGAGATTGACCACTGGACCACACACTTCACATATTTATTTATTAGACGAGCTTGACCACTGGACCACACACTTCACATATTTATTTATTTATTAGACGAACTCGACCACTGGACCACACACTCCACATATTTATTTATTAGACGAACTCGACCACTGTACCACACACTCCACATATTTATTTATTAGACGAACTCGACCACTGTACCACACACTCCACATATTTATGTATTAGACGAACTCGACCACTGGCCCACACACTCCACATTTATTTATTAGTCGAACTCGACCACTGTACCACACATTCCACATATTTATTTATTAGACGAAATCGACAACCTAAACCACACACTCCACATATTTATTTATTAGACGAACTTGACCACTGGACCACACACTCCACATATTTATTTATTAGACGAACTCGACCACTGGACCACACACTCCACATTATTTTATTAGACGAACTCGATCACTGTACCACACATTCCACATATATATTTATTAGACGAACTCGACTACCTAAACCACACACTCCATATATTTATTTATTAGACGAACTCGACCACTGGACCACACACTCCACACAATTATTTATTAGACGAACTCGACCACTGTACCACAAACTACACATATTTATTTATTAGACGAACTCGACCACTGGACCACACTCCACATCTTTATTTATTAGACGAGCTTGACCACTGGACCACACACTTCACATATTTATTTATTTATTAGACGAACTCGACCACTGGACCACACACTCCACATATTTATTTATTAGACGAACTCGACCACTTTACCACACACTCCACATATTTATTTATTAGACGAACTCGACCACTGTACCACACACTCCACATATTTATTTATTAGACGAACTCGACCACTGGACCACACACTCCACATTTATTTATTAGACGAACTCGACCACTGTACCACACATTCCACATATTTATTTATTAGACGAAATCGACAACCTAAACCACACACTCCACATATTTATTTATTAGACGAACTCGACCACTGGACCACACACTCCACATATTTATTTATTAGACGATTTTGACCACCGGACCACACACTCCACATATATATTTATTAGACGAACTAGACCACTGGACCACACACTCCACATGTATTCATTAGACGAACTCGACCACTGGACCACACACTCCACATATTTATTTATATGACAGAGCTTGACCACTGTACCACACACTCCACATATTTATTTATTAGACGAACTTGACCACTGGACCACACACTCCACATATATTTATTAGACGAACTCGACCACTGTACTACACACTCCACATATTTATTTATTAGACAAACTCGACCACTGTACCACACTCTCCACATATTTATTTATTAGACGAACTCGACTACCTAAACCACACACTCCACATATTTATTTATTAGACGAACTTGACCACTGGACCACACACTGCACATATGTATTTATCAGCCGAACTCGACCACTGGACCACACACTGCACATTTATTTATTAGTCGAACTCGACCACTGTACCACACATTCCACATATTTATTTATTAGACGAAATCGACAACCTAAACCACACACTCCACATATTTATTTATTAGACGAACTTGACCACTGGACCACACACTCCACATATTTATTTATTAGACGAACTCGACCACTGGACCACACACTCCACATTATTTTATTAGACGAACTCGATCACTGTACCACACATTCCACATATATATTTATTAGACGAACTCGACTACCTAAACCACACACTCCATATATTTATTTATTAGACGAACTCGACCACTGGACCACACACTCCACACAATTATTTATTAGACGAACTCGACCACTGTACCACAAACTACACATATTTATTTATTAGACGAACTCGACCACTGGACCACACTCCACATCTTTATTTATTAGACGAGCTTGACCACTGGACCACACACTTCACATATTTATTTATTTATTAGACGAACTCGACCACTGGACCACACACTCCACATATTTATTTATTAGACGAACTCGACCACTTTACCACACACTCCACATATTTATTTATTAGACGAACTCGACCACTGTACCACACACTCCACATATTTATTTATTAGACGAACTCGACCACTGGACCACACACTCCACATTTATTTATTAGACGAACTCGACCACTGTACCACACATTCCACATATTTATTTATTAGACGAAATCGACAACCTAAACCACACACTCCACATATTTATTTATTAGACGAACTCGACCACTGGACCACACACTCCACATATTTATTTATTAGACGATTTTGACCACCGGACCACACACTCCACATATATATTTATTAGACGAACTAGACCACTGGACCACACACTCCACATGTATTCATTAGACGAACTCGACCACTGGACCACACACTCCACATATTTATTTATATGACAGAGCTTGACCACTGTACCACACACTCCACATATTTATTTATTAGACGAACTTGACCACTGGACCACACACTCCACATATATTTATTAGACGAACTCGACCACTGTACTACACACTCCACATATTTATTTATTAGACAAACTCGACCACTGTACCACACACTCCACATATTTATTTATTAGACGAACTTGACCACTGGACCACACACTGCACATATGTATTTATCAGCCGAAATCGACCACTGGACCACACACTGCACATATTTATTTATAGGAGGAATTTGACCACCGGACCACACACTCCACATATTTATTTATTAGACGAACTCGACTACTGGACCACACACTCCACATATTTATTTATTAGACGAACTCGACCACTGGACCACACACTCCACATATTTATTTATTAGACGAGCTTGACCACTGGACTACACACTTCACATATTTATTTTTTAGACGAACTCGACCACTGGACCACACGTTCCACATATTCATTTATTAGACGAACTCGACCACTGTACCACACACTCCACATATTTATTTATTAGACGAACTCGACCACTGTACCACACACTCCACATATGTACTTATTAGACGAACTCGACCACTGGACCACACACTCCACATTTATTTATTACACGAACTCGACCACTGTACCACACACTCCACATATGTATTTATTAGACGAACTCGACCACCTGATCACACCCTTCACATTTTTATTTATTAGACGAACTCAACCACTGTACCACACACTCCACATATTTATTTATTAGACGAACTCGATCACTGGATCACACACTCCACATTTATTTATTAGACGAACTCGACCACTGTACCACACACTCCACATATTTATTTATTAGACGAACTCGACCACCTGACCACACACTCTACATTTTTATTTATTAGACGAACTCGACCACTGGACCACACACTCCACATTTATTTATTAGACGAACTCGACCACTGTACCACACACTCCACATATTTATTTATTAGACGAACTCGACCACCTGACCACATACTCCACATTTATTTATTAGACGAACTCGACCACTGTACCACACACTCCACATATTTATGTATTAGACGAACTCGACCACTGGACCACACACTACACATATTTATTTATTAGACGAACTCGACCACTGTACCACACACTCCACATGTTTATTTATTAGACGAACTAGACCACTGGACCACACACTCCACATTTTATTTATTAGACGAACTCGACCACTGTACCACACACTCCACATGTTTATTTATTAGACGAACTAGACCACTGGACCACACACTCCACATTTTTATTTATTAGACGAACTCGACCACTGGACCACACACTCCACATATTTATTTATTTATTAGACGAACACGACCACTGGACCACACACTCCACATTTTCATTTATTATGCGAACTCGATGAGATTGATTTTATCAAGTAATTACTGACAATACAAGGATTGGTGCTTATTTTAAAGGGACAAAAGACACTCTTGAAGTATTGATTAACCATTTAAATTAGCAACTTGATTTGTTAATCTAGTATCAGTTTGACTTTAACCTGCTTCCATTTAGCATGATTAAAGATCAGACTACACCAATTACCAACCAATCAGCGGGCAGGGAAAAAGTTCCAGGGTAAATTCGGAGCTATTACATAGAATCTGTTAATTTTGATTGGTTGTCAAGGTAAACAAACCAAAAAATCTTGCTAAAAAATTAAAATTCAACTTTTGAAGAGTACTTATAAAGGTTAAATCATACATTTGTGCAATGTATTCATAATGTGTTGCATAATCAAAGAAAGAAGTATATTTTACATTTTCCTCATGTTTCTACATGCAAGTAGGTGGGTCAGCACCATCCGACCCAAACAGCTTTTTCAAAACATACTCAACGTATGGCTTCTGTATGTTTTTTTGATAAAACTAAGATATATCTTTCAAACCAAGTAATAAAACATATAGCTTCCTATATTAGGGAACTCAGTACAGAGCTTAGATCTATAAGGTAGGCCTATGGAAAATGAATTGGTGTAGTATGACCTAAAGGTAATCGCTTTCTTCGTTCAAAAGTATTTAAACATGATTGTTCAATCTATTGAAATGATTATTAATAATAATTTGCAAATAGAAAACAACGATGAGAAACAGCGAGTTTAAAAAACAACAACAGAAGGTTACCGCGTGACTCTTTAATATTTAAACAGAGTTACCGGAAGAAGTTATTTTTTTAAAGATGTCGATATGCCACTGACAACAGTCTACACTGTGTTTTTTTCTCACACAAATTGACTACTTAAAATCGTTGAGGCCACTTGTGTCCCGCCTCCAGTATTAATAAGGTGGTTATGGTGTATATATGAAACATATGAAGTAAAGAATGATGTATACTTCGGTTTGACACTTCATTTGCGATGTACGTCTGAAAAACAATTTTTTTCTTATATATCTATTTGTTTTTACTAAATAATTACATGTACATTAACATCTGCTGAATGCAGTGTCGTGACTTATTAACCTTTTAATTATTCATTTTCTTTCGGAGTCTCATTTTTGAAGTTTGCAGACATAATGAAAACATAGTTTTTATCACTTGACAAAAAGGTTTAGGCAGTAAACTTGTCATTTATTTATTGTCAATATATAAATTGTTGATAGTGTAAAATGCCACAGACGGTCCTTTACTAATGTTCTTTGTTCTTTTCAGGAACAGCAAGATGATGTTTGTCGCCATTTTTGCGAGTCTCTGTCTGCAGTTGTCGTCTGCTGTATCGCTTTCCAGAGACATCACGTGTCCAAACCTCTGTGTCTGCAATGACGTCATGTTGAATTCGGAGAAACATGTTCAAATCAAGTGCTTCGTGCGAGACTTAAAGGAATTCGAGTCATATAAACTGTCAAGTGTTACGGACAAGTTTTCATTGGCCATAGACTGCGAATCCGCAGTGCCTGCGGATTTAACAGACGACATTTTCTCGTATCTACATTCGATGGAGGCTATTTCTTTGGACAACTGTAAAATAACATACATTCACAGGAATGCTTTTAGGGATTTACTCAATTTACGAAATATTGAGATATACTCTGCCTCCAATTTACATCTTCAAATTCATCCATCTGCGTTTGAAAGCGTTCCCGAAATAGAGACCTTAGTGCTTGCAAACAGCGGACTAATCCAGATTCCGAATCTGTGTGGAATGAGCGCTTTGCGAGCTGTAAATTTGTCAGCCAATTCTTTGGCGTCTTTTAAAGACACTGGATTAGCATGTGGCGGTACAGGTTTCTTTCTAAAAAACTCAGACTTATTGATATCTCAAACAACAATTTGCAGAGCTTAACTAGTATGAGCTTTCATGGACTGGTGTTTCCAAAACTTAAAAGTTTTATTGCAGCCGACAATGATATTGCAATATCAGCGGACGACAACCTATTCGGACATTTTCCGGAACTGAGAATTTTAGATTTATCGCGAAATAATATTTCTGACATCTCTGCAACACTGGTTGAAAGTAACACGGATATTCAAGAAATCAATCTCTCTGACAACAAAATTTCACATCTTCCGGAAAACATATTCCTAAATTCGAAGCGTGTGCTTCAGCTACAACTTCAACGAAACGTATTAAATGATACCGTATGGTCGCGGTTGATTAACCTAAAGAATATTATGTTACTCGATCTGAGTTTCAATAGTTTAGAAGAGCTCAACGAGACGGCTATTTCTATTTTTACGGAACTAGTGAAGTTAAATATCGAACACAACACAATATCCACGATTCCAAGCCATGTATTTCAGAATCAACATCGTCTTAGGTCACTAATCCTGACGGGAAACCAAGTCCATACAGTGGATAACGGGTCGTTTTACGGATTGTTATCTTTAACGAAACTTGAATTACAAGAAAACAAAATTTACAGCATGAACATTGACACACTGAACTCTCTAAATACTCTCACCGACCTGAATGTTTCATCAAACTATCTAATGGATCTTCCGTCGCTCAAAAAACTTACTTCGCTTCGAGTTCTTGATGCTAGAAATAATCATCTGAGTAAACTTCCAGACGATTTGTTTGTTGGACAAACAAATATTAGAGACATTAATTTTTCAAACAATCAAATAACTGAACTAAAAGATGGTTTCTTCATGCCGTGTGAATCTCTTGAAAATTTAGATATATCGAACAATCTGATAAGATATGTCCACCCATCAATGCTGATGGGGCTCCTCCTACAGAAGCTTATGTTGAACAGAAACCGGATTGAAACCATAGGTAAAACATTTGCCACTATGAACCAACTTAAGGAATTAAACCTGAGCAATAATGTTATACGGGACACCATACAGCGCTACACCTTTCCTGCGTCGTTAGAAATGCTCGATCTTTCTCACAACAGAATAGATCACATTAGACCACATGCTTTTGACGGTCTTGACAAAATCAGAATGATTGATCTTCGATATAACTCGATAGAGACACTATCCAAATCTGCATTAGCCGTTTCTACAGATTTGTATGCTCAAACGGGTTTTCGTATAAACCAGAATCCTCTAAAATGTGACTGTAACTTGTTGTGGTTGAAGAAATGGGACCAGTCAACTCGCGGACCAATCATCGTCAATATCAACAGCACGCGCTGCAGTGGTGCGTACCAATACCCAGAAGCCCCGGTTCTTTCTATACCGGAATCTAGATTTCTTTGTCGATACGAAAATATGTGTCCAGAGTCTTGTCGATGTTGCGACTATACTGCATGCGATTGCAAGCATAGCTGCCCCTCAAAATGTGAGTGCTACAATAGCGCGGACTACAGTACAATTCATTACATAACGTGCTCTGAGAAAAACATCACGTCCATTGATACGTTCATACCCCGGATGGCAACGAAACTTGACCTTAGTGGAAATGAGTTGCTAAATATCCCTAACCACAGTTTTATTGGCATGTCGAACCTAACGACGTTGTTTCTCAACCGCAGTAGCATTCACCAGCTATACGCACGAAGTTTTACCGGTCTTGTTTCTCTGAAACACCTATACC
>JAWPHD010014324.1:0-62065 GCA_037043455.1 Cyrtodaria siliqua
CGATTAAGCTCCCAAAACTGTATTTTCACTCGTGGCCTAGGGAGGTTATCACTATAGGAAAAACATATTTCCAAAAACAGTGAAATGTATTTAGGGTAATTCCAATGAGAAAAGTATATAAATCACTGGAAAGCATAAAATAAATATAAATATTGCTGTTCCAGTGATGCTGTTTCAAAAATAAACAGAACTTTTCTTTCAAATTCACGAATTTATTATTACAGAGTTTTTTAAAGTCTATGATTATGTTTTCATGTATATATTTCATTGAAACATAAAATCAGACAGTTGTTTATTTACATATATTGAAGGGAAAACGGAACGCGTCACGGGAATTTCCGTTATATATTGTATATACTGCACACTTAATTCCATATATATTCCAAGAAAAACCCAAGATGTTTTGCAATAAAAAAAGTTGCAGTTAGTTAGAGAAAGTAAACTACAGTGGTGTTGTAGATGTTTTAATCACAGTGCACGTTGTAACAAGAAATTCATAAATGCTGAAGTTCCTCTTTGAAAAATGGAGCCAGTTCTTTACTGTATTTAATGTTAAGTGATTGCAACATTTAAAGCCCAAGTTTGCTCACCTGCTTGAGCCAAATGCGCATTCTGACGATAATGAAGCTTTAAAGGGGTAACCATTGGTGTGTTCAGTGCTGTTTAAACTTTCTTTCTAAAAGGACAGGCCTAATGTCGCCCTGTACCATTCGATTAGCAGTAGCATATTAAACATACATTATATAGGGGAAATACGCACCCTGCGTTTCTTTTTCCTTTCAGTATATTTGAAACTGTCTTTAGAACGTATGCATGTAAAGATAAGTTTCAATTCCAAGCAGTTCGCATTATATAACATTTTGAATTAGTTGCATGATATTTTCCAATTGTAAACCATATATTTTTCAGTTGCCGTAGAGTTTTACATAAAAAATAATTCTACTAAATAATTTTTTAGTAAAACTGTGTTTGGAATTTAAATATAATCGTATGTTTCATTTCAGTCAAATATGTAATTAAAAAATGTGAATTTTATCGCAGGACTGTCTGCTTGTATTTAAATCGACGTTTTTATAAAGAATTGATAAATTATCAAAATAAGAATTTTATTCATATTTTCACAGAAAGAATTGAATTGAATTGAATTGAATTGGGATTTTAAGGCGCACCAACACATGAGAGGTTATATGGCGCCGAAAACGAATGAAGATGCCAGGCTCATCATCCATTTACATCGAGATAAAATATGGAGAACGGCCTAGAACCTTCTCACCCTGAACTGCAGAGTTGCTGCAAATTCTATTGTAGACACTCCGTTTACGCTGGAGCGACGTTATAGTTTTTCTGCCACTGCTCTAGTGATATGAGCGATATGGCACTTGAAACAATGCATATGTCATGATGAAGACCTTTAATGGGCATGAACAACAAATGATAAAATGAACATGAATTTGGAGGAGGGGGGTTCTCCCCCTCTGCCTTTCCCTCCAGTGGGATCTGCAGTGGCCCTATTCTTTGCCCTGTAACCAAACGGGGCTCCCTGATCCACACGGGGCTTCACAAAAAGAAGAATGGTTATTGCTGCTATATAAAACATACCCCCCAAAAAGGTATCTTTGGTCAAAATTTATGGAGCATTTTCTTCACTAGTTGCGATGTGTGTGTTTTGATCCACATCAAAATATATAAAGTATGCATTTATGTTTTATATAGGAGGAAAAAATGACAATGCCTGCAGCTGATGTTTCGAATTGCGTTTGTTCATAAATGTGATGACTTGTAATGTATTGAATTTCATGTTAATGTTTGCTCAGTGAACTCGTGCAAACTGACGAAAACATATATATTCCGCTGTGTTTTGCATTCCTACATTAACAGATCGGATTTATAATAACTTCAAACCACTATTTAAAAGCAGGTTTCTTAATATTGCAGCTATTTTTTTTATAATTGAAGAGCTTTGCTTCAGATCTTATTCTCCCCCCGTTTTCAAACGTACAGTTGAAGTACAAAAGTATTATGCGCATTTGTTATGATGCCATAATTGTTTATATCGATTTGACATTTAAATAAACACATTCGTGGTGAAGGTCAATTTATTTTATTTGATTACACTATTAAAAAATAGCTTTCAACGACCTCAAGCAACAAAAACACGCACAGAAACAAAAAATAATGACAACGATGAATAAAAGGCAAGACGTGACATCACAAACAAAAGAGTTGACGACAGAGTTTTTGAATACATATATCAAACATGTACAACGTTTGTACACCCGATCTATAATAAAGAAAGAAAATCGTAATCTGTTCTTCAAAAAGAGATGTTTTTTTAGGTTTCGAACTTATCGTAACGGCGACTATCTTGAAAGTCGCGCTGAACTTCTATTAACAAATTTGAACATCGTTGACCAAAGGATTATCCATGTAAGGTTTAGACAAAATTAACCAAGTGGTTTCTGATGAGAAAGCCTTTACAGCAAAAGTTAACGACAATGACGGACGGTAGATCACAGTGAGCCTTCGCCTCAGGTGAGCTAACAAGGGAGACTGAGAGTTGGTTTAAATTGTACTTTATGAGACGTGTTAAAATTGTTTAATTTATTATGTAATTCTACTTCATGAGTATTTTATGAGTCAATGGGATAGGTTGGGATTGATTGGCTTCACTAGAAACATGAGCGGAGTGATTTGCATGTAAAACAGCTGTAATCATTTGGAAATTACATGTTTATGTACGTCTTTTGAGAAAATGACATAGGGGCATTATTGTTTAACCATGACTTCTATTTATTTTGTTTGAAAAATCTTTACTATTATATTATTTTAGTGAACAAAATGAACAAAATGGTTCCCGGTTGTTAGTGTGTGTATTTCTGTTTCGCATTTAAAATTACATGTTTCTTGTTCAACTTCGTGGTAGTTGTTAAACTTGATTTCAGTTGCTTTTCTTTTCAGTAAATTGTTTAAAAAATTGCTTTTTAATGGCTTTCTTACAGTCGGAGTACCATCATGGAACGTTTTCCATTTTTTATATTTTATGGTAATATTTAACATTTTATCAATAAAGATATTATTGAAATAATGACAAAATGAACATGAAGGGGGGGGGGGGGGGGGGTGGGGGAGGGGGTGTCCTACCCATCTGTATCTAGCGGGATTTGCAGTGGTTGTATTCTACCCCGGTAACCACGGTAATCACACGGGGAATGTTACAAATGGAATTTAAAAGTGAACATGAATAAAACTAAAGTAGTTATCTTCAATAGAGCTGGAAAAATAATAAAAGGTAATAAATGTGTTTATTTGGGAGTGAGACAGATATAGTTAATGAACACGCGATAACAACAAAAAATCCTTTTTGATGATAGTAAGATCCCAATTAACGGAAATAAATATGGAAGTTACCACGAATTAAAAACTTCATATCAGCTTGAAAATTATTTATTATCAAGTGAAAATAATAGAAAGGAAATATCAACCTTTGTCAAAAGAAGAATAAGTTCACATAGGTTATACTTAGAAGAAGAACGGTATTCAAAAACTCATCTTACAGAAATAATTTGTAAAGTATGTAATGATGGTATAGAGGACGAATTTCACTTTGTTGTAAAATCTATAAAATATAATACATTACGTCAGGCACTTTTTGATGAGTTATCTGACATTTACCCATCTTTCTGCAATATGAGGCGAAGCCGAGGGTGATAATCAATATCCGAAGGGTGAACATTCTTACTATCACCCTCTCATGAATGTGATATTTATTTTATTATACGGAAATCCCCTCGGGCAAAACAAGATTCATTTTCAGTACCAATTTCACTTTGTTAGATTCATTTTTTGAATTTTTTTTTCTTTTCTAAAAGTTGCTATGAATGTTATCGTTGGATCGGAAATAACGTAACTAAGAAAATGAGTGGTAATTTATTGAAATCGGTCGAGTACTTTTGAAGACAGTTATCATGAGTTAAAAATAGCAAGTTCACCATACTGAGTCGATGACGTCACCGAAACAGCGCGCATCAAAGCTGCGCATGTGATAATTTATTTACTATCACCCTGCGATTTACTATCACCCTGTACTATCACCCTCGCGTGAGATAGTAAGAAATTACACATTGTTGTCTACGGGGATTTAGCATGGGCGTTTTATGTGAGGTATAATAATAATGATTACGACATCAATAACATTTGTCTTTCATACATTTACAAAATATATGAATTAAGAGAAAATGCTCTAAAAGGGCTGACTGTTGTACAATAAACATTTTACTGGCTATATTGATTTAATACACCTAGGTTTCGAACACTTGTGGTTAAACAAAACTACTTTTAATGTTAATAATATTATCAATGCCTTAGAACGTAAACTAGAAAGTATATAGTGTTCATGCGGAAAGATCAGTTGTCTTTAAATTAAAAAAACTTTCATATTACATGCTAAAAGTGATAAATTCGGTATTTGGATGACATATTGAACATTGACAATCCTTTCGTTTCTACTATGGTTAATAATATCAATCCTAAAGAACTTCAACTCAACAAAGCTAACATTTCTGATACTGTCGCTTCTTTTCTTGATTTACATCTCGCTATTGAAAATGGCAAAATAGTTAGTAAAATCTTTGACAAGAGCGATGATTTTAATTTTTATATTGTTAAGTATCCTCATTTAGTTGGGGATATTTCCTTCTTATGGGGTCTATATTCTCAACGTATTCCTTTCTCTAGAGCTTGAAGTCGTGTTGAGGACTTTACTATTCGTAATATTTATTTATATAAATAACAAGCTACTCCAGTAGGGCTACCGTTACCATAAACTTCGAAGAACCTTTGCAAAATTGAATTATCTTCTTCGACAAGGACTATCACAACCTGAATTATATGGTTATGTGATTTACAAACTTCGTAAGATCCTTGGTCATAAACACTTTCATACAATCTTTATTAAACGTGTTAAAAAGTTTATCAAAAGAGGTTATAACCGTATAATTTTGCAACGCACTGCATGTTTAGTGTTAAGACCCATTTAAAGTTCTCCTCTATGCTTTCCTCTTTGTACGATGACCGGAAAAGACGCCATATGATATTGTCGTCTTTTCCTTATTTGGTATGGTCTTCTGTCATCTTTTCACCCTTGAAATGGCGTATTTTCGTTCTGTCGCTCTGACGTCTTTTCGCGCTGCATTTGTCGTCTTTTCGTTTTATCGTCTTTTCGTTCTGTCGTCTTTACGTTCTTTCGATATGTCGGCTTTTCGTTCTGTCGTTTTTTCGACTTCAGGCTGACATGTGCGTTTCGGTCAATGCGGCCACTAGAAGTCGGGACGATTTTGAACTGTCGGAGAATCGGGCAAAATCGACAGGGAGTGTGCATACCGTATGTTCAATAAATAATAAACGAAGGGTTACTAGTTCTGTTAAATTGTTTATATAAACGCAGAATGGTCATCATAACTATATTAATCACTAGTCTTGTGTAAGGCAATAAACATGTAATTATTTTATGTCGAATAAAAGTAATGAATTGTATTGATTCTTCAACTCTTTAATTTCATGACACCTATCAAAACCTATTCACACCTTACATAATGAATATTGAAGGGATAATGATATGTTTGGCTTTATCTTAATTAGTTCTTTTTGAAAGTGTCAAGATTTAATTGCAGTATGTATATTATATGAACAGAGAAGCTTAAATTAGTTCATATTTAATAGTGGCTGTATGATCTTGTATAATGATGCCAAACACATGTATAAAGTTTCAGTCTATTATGTAAAGCAGTTTCGGAGATACAAGCTTACGTGTAAGTGTTAAATTTAAAAGTCAATATTTTGCTTGTCAATTGTTTGAATAGATCGAAGAACATGAGCCAAATCGTGTCTATTTTTAAGTGGCCCCGGAAAGTAAATCATTAAATACAAAGTCATTTTATTACATTTTTACATCAACAAATCCATAGTTATGTCCGCTAAACCAAAATAACAAAAAGACGACAATATCAATTGGCATCTTTTCGCGGGTGAAGTGTCGTCTTTTCGTCTTTTCGCGTGGCGTTCTGTCGTCTTTTTGCCCTTGAAATGGCGTCTTTTCGTTCTATCGTTCCATCGTATTTTCGCGCTGCATTTGTCGTCTTTTCGTTTTACACAAATAAATACACAAGTGTACATGTTGTAAATTTTGTTTATCTCTATGCCACGAACAACAACGTTACAATGGGACCCTATGGAGAATTAATTGAACTGTGAGACGTATAGCCATTAGTTCATTAGCTTTTAGTACATGCACGTAGTCACGGTACCTAATACTTCGACACATTTGATTTCTATGAGTTTTGTATTGCCATCAAAAGTTGAATATAATATCACCACCGAGAACATCTACTTATTCCAATATATTTCTTCTTATACTCGTACTTATATAAACAGACATATATGTTATGCCACACCATATTCTGGCAAACTCTGGCTTCCTTTATATTCGTTTTTATTTTCATCGAATGGCCTTTAACAGAAAAATAAGCATCAAAAACGCTTAAATAATACGCGTTGCGTGGCAATACAACGATACCTTTAAGGATTTTCACTTTTACAATAGGATTTAATTTGTTTCAAAATATGGGGATTTTCCCATATTGCTAGGTGAACAAAGTATCTCCTTTTTTAGTATGTATCTACATTCTGCAAGATATGTCTATGTTGACGTAGGAATGTTCGTTATTAAACTCCAGTACATGTTTATAATAACTAGAAGACATGTATTATTTCGAGCCGAATGAATTCTAACAGTGCATTGGAAGTCAAATTACGCGTATGCGCGGTGTTTACACTCTCACAGCGTAAGCCTCCCACTCGTGTAGTTAAGTAATTTCCCAGTCTTGTATTTAATAATAATAAATGCAATGTAAATGGTGTAAAAGTTATTCTGAGTAGATATTGCCTCCTTCCTGTTGTTTGAATTTTATTGCAAATGACGACATTCAGATCAGTACGAAATAAAACAGACATATTTTACGCTATCATTAGCGGCTTCCTATGACAGGAAGCAAATACAAAAGAAAGAATAGGTAGACATCTGAGATCCTCTGGGATTATTTAACATGTCGAACAATTTAACGAAGACATTATTGATAAAAAAAAACACAAGTGGGCTGCTTAGCCTAGGCGATGACTGCAAGCTGAAAAGAGGTGAAAACATGTTAACAGAAGTAATATTATTGATCTTTTAGATGAGAGGTTGATGTAAAGCCTGAAGGCTAGTTTTGATAAACAAAATCCATTCAGCTATTCACGATGTCGTACAAAGTTTTCGTATAAGATATCAACTCGTCAAAGTTATGTAACTGCAACGGAGGCCGCGGGTTCGATCCTCCGTGGTGCCACTGAGTTCCGTCGGTGTGTTCTTGGGCAAGACACTTTCCCTTAGCCTCGTCCGTCGGATGGGGACGTAAACCGGGCGGTCCCGTGTATCGGTCTATCCTCCGAGCACGTTAAAGAACCATATGAATCTATTCGATAATAAGAGTAGGGCAGGTTCCCGGATTCCTATGTATCCTTCCCCTCTCTCTGGGGCGGCTCTAAATAACCTATTCTGTGTTGATGAGCCGTTAAACAACATTCAATTCAATTAAATGGAACGCTGCAAGTTTGCTTATCACTATGGCTAAATGGTTGCCTACGACAAGCCACGAGTTCAAATCTCTGTTATCAGAGTATAGTGACTTTTCCTAGCCTACCTACAAAATGGCAACGCAACGGTTATATTTACTCTCTGAGCTACCAAGAATTTGAGCTGTATTTTAAGAAAACTAAAGGATGGACGAATTTAATAAGAGCGTTTTCTAGCTCTAAATGAGCATCAAGTTCTAATCCTTGAACGTTAAGAATTCCCTTAGCTTTTCCATGTCGTTGAGACGTAGCGGAACCTGTTATTTTAAATTTAACAATGTATACAGAACGGAGCTCGGTAAGCGATCGATTGGCACTCTTGCCTCTTGTCCCAAAGTTTCCAGGTTTGATTGCCGGTGGGATCACCTCTCTTATTTGTTAAACGGCCGAGACTATACACGACTGTCGTTTTACGATATATACACGACTTTCTGGTATATAGCTTTTATGAGCTACCCAACCGACCTGTATATGACTATATATCAGGGGTGATTAGGCACAAACTCTTTATTCGTATTGCAAATGTCTTACCACGTAAGCTACAATATTTTGTAGTTCTCAAATGATATATAAAGGTTCAGTTAATAAACCTAGCACCGGGTTAAGCGGTATTTCTACTTTAAAACCACAAAGATTGGGCTTGATAATCCAAAAGGATCAGTTAGTAATAATACTACTGATGTGTAGTCTAATCGACTTTTTACAGCCGTCACACAGCCTTTAATAAACGATAATGTGAATGCCAAGCAAACAAGAGAGAGAAATAGAAAACTCGGTTTTATTGAGACGTGAGTTTTATTGAGTCTGTTCATAAGGCGCCATATAACCTTTCATGTGTTGGTGCGCCTTAAAACCCCAATGCAGTTCAATTCATGAGATGTAAAATACTGTGCATGCAACACCTATCACGCCGTCTAGTACCGTCTTAAGCGGTATTCCACTGTAAAGTCGAAATATCGAATATGTGGTTATAAAGACAATAGTATGTTCAAATGGTCATATATCATCGGCTTGAAGGTCCACTATTTTAACAAATGGTCAGATTGCATCCGTATAATATTGTAGATTTATCAACAACAAAAAGTATAATCTATCTATGCATATGTGAGGTTCAAGACGAAGGCGCACGGAACATGCTGTGGACAATGTGTTTCATGAAGATTAAACTGCAATGTCCCATATCTGCGTAATGTGGCTGAAATTTGTTACGAACCATTGCTGTACATGATGCATGTTCGTTTTATCCTTACCTATGACAAATGAAGCCAACCACTACACAACCAGTTGCAGATATGGCAAGTATCATCGCAATCCATGCTCCCACTGATAAACCTACAAAAAATACGTATATTATCTTACATGAACAGGTCAAATGTATGACCAGTTAATATGTAGATAGATAAGAAAATATGTTTCCTTTTTACAACAGTCAACTTTTCAATGCGAAATATGTATATAATGTGACAAGATGTCCATGCAGCAGTCAACGTTTCAAGACACAATAAGTAGATATAGTGGCAAGATTGTTTCCTAAGCAGTCAATGTTAAATGACATGACGAACTATATAGCTACATGTAATGCAACAAAATTGCTCCCTACATAGGTCAACGTTTCATGGCGAACTATGTAGCTAATGCGGCAAGGATTGTTCCCTACATAACTCAACGTTTCATGGCGAACTATGTAGCTAATGCGGCAAGATTGGTCCCTACATAAGTCAACGTTTCATGGCGAGCTATTTAGCTAATTCGGCAAGATTGTTCTCTACAGCAGACAACGTATCATGACGAACGATGTAGTTAATGTGGCAAGATTGTTCACTACAACTGTCAACGTTTCATGGCGAGCTATGTAGCTAATTCGGCAAGATTGTTCTCTACAGCAGACAACGTATCATGACGAACGATGTAGCTAATGTGGCAAGAGTGTTCACTACAATTGTCAACGTTTCATGGCGAACGATGTAGCTAATTCGGCAAGATTGTTCACTACAATTGTCAACGTTTCATGGCGAACGATGTAGCTAATTCGGCAAGATTGTTCTCTACAGCAGACAACGTATCATGACGAACGATGTAGTTAATGTGGCAAGAGTGTTCACTACAACTGTCAACGTTTCATGGCGAGCTATGTAGCTAATTCGGCACGATTGTTCTCTACAGCAGACAACGTATCATGACGAACGATGTAGTTAATGTGGCAAGAGTGTTGACTACAACTGTCAACGTTTCATGGCGAGCTATGTAGCTAATTCGGCAAGGTTGTTCTCTACAGCAGACAACGTATCATGACGAACGATGTAGTTAATGTGGCAAGAGTGTTCACTACAATTGTCAACGTTTCATGGCGAACGATGTAGCGTATGTAGCTAGACTGATCACTGCAAGAACAACTTAATCTCTTTCAGCTTTTAGCGTTTAATGGTGAATTGTTTAGGTGTATGGATTATTAGTATAATGTTGCATGGCAACAATAGATAGAGAATATTAAATTGGTATTTTCGTACTACATCCTATATCAGCCTTAAGCTCTCGGGCTGATATGGGACGAGGGCCTGATATAGGGCGTGATATGGAAAAATATATTTGTTTATTATATTTATACTATACCTGCCTACATATACGTTATGTTTAACATATCAATTAAAACATAGCTATATCAGTTAACATATAGCTATATTTTACAGGTGAAAAATGTTATTACGATTGAACAACGAACCAACGGGGAGATTTCTATGTTTGAAATAGGGCGAATCCCTTTACATGGGCTAATTTATCGTCCTGAATAAACCTAAATATACTGAACGGAATTGAACGTAAACTAATCGGCAAAGCATTCGGCTCTTTTCATAATACGGTTCGTTGTCCCGTAGTTAGCCGAATATCATAAGTTATAAATAGAATCCGGAATTTCAAAATTGAAACGGTTTTTTTTTCCACCCTTTATTTCACCCTTGTGATAAAGTGTTATTGACCGGTAGACTGATATGACTCCGAATGTGTCGCATCGTATATTAAAAACAACGAATTTTTAGGCATTTATGTGAAAAATCTATTTATATACGAATACAATAGAGGAGCAAATATATATCTAAAGTTGTCTGTTAA
Organism: Cyrtodaria siliqua; assembly: GCA_037043455.1. Taxonomy (NCBI): domain Eukaryota; kingdom Metazoa; phylum Mollusca; class Bivalvia; order Adapedonta; family Hiatellidae; genus Cyrtodaria; species Cyrtodaria siliqua. The sequence goes on from JAWPHD010014324.1 coordinate 10,777, forward strand.
ATGGCTTGATATAGGCATGTATCGTATATTAGTACACTGCTTGTAAACTAAATCATACTAGAACTAAACAATGTCACATAACAACTTGCTTTAGTCAAAATGTCCCCTTCAATCAGTAAATTGTATTACTCTTATCAGTTACGATAAACTTGTTACAGGACAGCGTGTGTTAATTTTATGAATCATACATCGAACGTAACCCATGTAGTATATTTAAAAACAAATTAAAAAAAGCATTCAAAATAAGCAATGTTTAATTTCAAATGTATCTCTACCAGTCTCCTGGCACTCCGCAGCGTCACCTAGGTAACCACAAATCGGTACGTTTAATGGCGGACCAACGTTGTTTGGCCAATTAATGGATCCTGTAAACTCCAGTTTTCTTTCATGTCCAAAATAGTGGGCCACAGTCTGCAAAATAGACGATTTATAATGAGTGTTCTGCATTCAAAGTCGACACCAAAACATGCATTTTCAGCTTACAAGTGTTCAAATCCTTACAAAGTGAATATCAATTAATATGAGCTTAAAACAGAATAAAATACAAAAACAGATAACTATTGCATATAATCATATCATTGTTATAAATCTGTTTTTATGTTACAGTGTTCTTTGGCGTCCAAATCGACATAATCGCGGCTTGCAACGCCTGTGCTAAGAGGGCGTTGGAAATGTTGCACCTTACATTACCCCGCATGCACAGACTCAATACAAGCAGATTCAAATAATTATAGTCCAGCACCTGATAGGAACGGCAAATGTAAATCAATATATTGATAATTAGGTGCGATCTGGCTGGTTATCGTAACTGACCGAGATAGTATGTCTATAAACACTGACCCCAAGTTTCATCAAGATTGGATTATAAATCTTAGTTTTTGAGCGGAAACTGCAAAAATCGTCATTTTTGTAATTCCACCGGTCGTAACTCCGACATTAGAAGTGCGCTCTGGCTGGTTATCAAACTTGTTCTGATATTGTGAACATAAACATTGTCCTATAGTTTCATCAAGATCAGATTATAAATATTAAAGTAATTGGTCAGAAATGAAACTGACGGACTGACAGAACGACGGACTGACGGACGTAAAAGTAAATTCAATGATCCTCCGTCTTTGGCGGTGGACAAAAACCAAGTCTGCTTACTATTCTCTCTTGTTTGGTTTTGTTTCTTCCAAGGGATCCCTTTTCAGTATGTATTGACATTCACAATAGCGTTTGTTTGGTGCCGCTAGGACATCGTATTTTTTTCTTAGAATTGTATTACCGGGATGAAATAAAGATGTTGCTTAAGCAAATCCTATTCTACTAAACTGCCCAGATTTGCCAACCAGTGTAATATCTCAATATTTTCCAGCCAATGTAATCGCCATTATTTGCCACCCATTGTATGCTCCACATGTGTGGCCACTACTGTAATCTCCACATATTTACCACCCAGTGTAATCTCCCCATATTTGCCACCCAGTGTAATCTCCCCATATTTTCCACCCAGTGTAATCTCCCCATATTGGCCACCCAGTGTAATCTCCCCATATTTGCCACCCAATGTAATCTCCCCATATTTGCCACCCAATGTAATCCCCCCATATTTACCACCCAGTGTAATCTCCTCATATTTACCACACAATATATTCTCCCCATATTTACCACCCGGTGTAATCGTCCCATATTTACCACCCAGCGTAATCTCCCCATATTTGCCACCCAGTGTAAGCTCCCCATACTTTCTACCCAATATATTATCCCTATATTTTCTACCCAATATGTTCTCCCTACATTTTCCACACAATATGTTCTCCCCATATTTGCCACCCAGTGTAATCTCCCCATATTTATCACCCAGTGTAATCTGCCCATATTTACCACCCAGCGTAATCTCCCCATATTTGCCACCCAGTGTAATCTCCCCATATTTTCTACCCAGTGTAACCTCTCCATATATATTTTCTACCCAATGTAACCTCCCCATATGTTCTACCCAATGTATGCTCCCTATATATTCCACGAAATATATTCTCTCCATATTTTCCACCCAGTGTATTCTCCCTATATTTTCCACCCAATACATTCTTCCTATATTGTCTACCCAATATATTCTCCCTACATTTGCCACCCAGTGTATTCTCCCCATATTTTCCACCCAGTGTAATCTCCACAGAGTGTCCACCAACTATATTCTCCCCATATTTTTCACCCAATATATTCTGCCTATATTTTCCACCCAATACATTCTCCCTATATTTTCCACCCAATACATTCTCCCTATATTTTCTACCCAATATATTCTCCCTACATTTGCCACCCAGTGTATTCTCCCCATATTTTCCACCCAGTGTAATCTCCCCATAGTTTTCACCAACTATATTCTCCCCATATTTTCCACCTAATGTATTCTTCCATACTTAATAACAATTGTAAGCTCCTCATGTTTGCCACCCAGTGCAATCTCCCCATATTTGCCGCCCAGTTTATCCTCCCATATTTGCCATCCATTGTAAGCTCCACACATTTGTCACCAAATTTTTTCTCCCATTTTTATCACTCATTTTAATTTCCACCTGGAGCTGTTGCAGCCACACTGATACCCGTAGATACTCACACGTAACTTTCCAGACGTTGGGTCCATATCTAGCACGGAGAAATTCATCTCTCTGTCCCCTCGATCATTTATAAATACAACGCCATTTATTCCTGGAAAATATATGTAACTGTGTATGGGTATGGGTATCAATTTTAGTGGGACCTGCTGTCTGTTTCTGGTTTATATGATCCGATTTATACTGGATGCCAGGTAGTGTTAATTCTATCAATATTTTGTTAATATCAAATAGATATCCAGACATTACTCATTCATCTCTGGAACTGCGCTGAAATTGTCCTGTTACTAGCCAGAGATGTAATAAACCAGAGATACGCAACTTGTGCTTTCAGATAAAACATATTTAAAAACTCAAAATTTCACGTATTCACTTTTATTTGTAACAGTATAGAAATTGTCATTTCTTTAAATAAATGTCTGCAATGGTTACAAATTAAGGAAAGGCATGTTGGAAATGCAATGTTATTGTTGTTTTCAAAATATATCTTTGTTTACTGAGAGTGTCAACAACTATTATTCAAAATGTTTGACCATGGCATCTGTTATGCTAATTCCTGTTGTTGTTGTTGTTGTTGTAGTGTTACAGAGAACTGTAATTGTATAGAATTTGTAATTTTTCAAATAAGATAATTATATACTAGACGACACTTATACGTTCCCTTAATTTCAAATGCTAATAAAACTTGTATTGTTTCATCATAATTTGCTCAAATATTTAGCAAGTTCTTTAAAGCGGAAACTGAATTCAATGTATCAAACTGATTAATTATTTTATATTTTATATGATGAATCTGTTAAAACAATATTGATAAGTTTGAATACGATGTTTGTACATTCCGTTTGAAAGACATGGAATACAATATAACTGTGGTACTTATAAGGGTCATCTAGTGTGTATATTCATAATCTAAGCGAAATCTATGCTAAATAGTATGCATTGTATTACGCCTTTGTTTAAAGCAATAAACATGTAAGTGTTATGCAAAAAATAAATATTGAACTTAAATATGATTATTAGTTCTATAGTTATTTGTGTTTGAATCGTTTTAAACATGTAAATAATTTATCAAAAATGCAATATATGCCTGCGAATTGTTTTCCCCATATTTTCGAAGACATTAATCGGCCATCCATAAAATTGTCGCCTTTGGCCAAAGCTTCATTTAGCACTGTGGCGTAAACAAGAAACGCATTATAATTCCTCGTAGGTGCGTATACCTGCAATAAAAAGGTAAGATTATGTTAGAAGCAAACGAAAATCAAGGATCCATGTGCCTCGACTAAAAAGGATTGGATTTAAAAAAATAGAAATAAACGCAAAAACATAAATTTTAGATATGAAAATGAAGGTCAATGTCGTAGAGTGAGATGTATGGTCCAAGATACAGCTATGATCCTAGCTTGGAAGCTCTAGTACATTTAGTACTTGAGAAAACATGGACGAAACATGGCGAAGTTAATGATCTGTAAAGGTCAAGGTGTTAATGACATGTAAAGGTCAAGGTCATTTGCGGACCATCTCTACGTAATTGAGATGGAAGCACGATTCAGGTTTAGTTGATCGAGTGTATTTGTTCCTGAAAAACCGTAAGCCTTTTAAACTAAAAACGCGTAAAGTTAAATTTATGAGGTTACAGAACTGTAAAAGTCAATGTCGTTCGTAAAGATATTCTGTTTATATTTGAGCTGTATTACCCAGTATATACGTATGATTCAAGTTTAATTTATTAAGCGTATTAAATTCGTGATCAATTAAAACGTAAACTATAAATATTAAATTGACGAAAGGATAATGACCCGTAAACGTCAACGTCAATTTGTAGAAACAATCTGCATAATAGAGCTGGACAACCCAATACATAATTTTGATTCAAGTTTGGTCGTCCTAGTGCATTTAGTTGCTGAAGAATAAGAAGTGTCTTGAGCGGAAAAAAATAAAAATGGCGAAGTTAAGGACATTTCCTATTGTTGTTTGTGCGAAAAAGAATTTAAAAATCTCAGCACTATGTCCTTTTCCATCCAACCTTATTAATTGGATTGCATGTGTATTCTTAATAATCTAATCCTGTATATGAAGATGAACGCGATGCCGTCATTGACATAAAGTCTTTAGTATAATTAGTGCAATTTTATAATTAGTGCAATTTATTTTGACTTATTTTTCTCACGATATGTTAAAACATTGCATGTAATAATCGTGTAGATTTCTGAATAAATTCTATTCTATGCGTGCATTATCAGGCTGATAGATATGTCTAGTTAATTGAAACACAATCATAATGCATCCAGGAAAAAAGGTTGCATATTAAACATATCTTATTCATCTGACAGATACTGACATTATTAAACATTACCCTTTTGGTGGCCAGCATTCATTTAATAGACATTACCCACCGAAAAAAAGGCATTTTGGTGTGATGCCAAATCTATTGAGACAGCACTATTAAAACGCATGGGCGGACCAACATTTGGGTTTTATGAGCTAAATGCATTAAGGGATAAATAACTGTCTTAAGTAAGGAGCTAATTAGCTCTTAAACCTATGTCAATGAAGGGTTTTTGCACCCTAAACCTTATTTTTACAAAAATATATTTTAAAAATATATTTAGACAAAATATTAACTTTCAGTCGCGGGAGCTAATTTTCTATATGTATGCAATTATGACTATTTAGCCCATATACATCATTCTGACAAAAATGAGAAAAATGTCTTGTAGAAATCACAGAACCGAAACGCAATTTTACCGTAGATCCGCACTGTACCACAAACAACGAGCACATTAACTACACAATGAAAGACAATACACAAAAGAAAGAGTGGTGAAGACAGCGTTACCGACTTGGAACGGTTAGTGGGCAATATGGCTCACCGGTTAGTTTAAATCTAAGTCTTCAGCGCTCAAATTGACAAGACAGTGTAAATAAAAGTAATCCAATCAAAAGGAAATCTCTAACGACAAAGTCCACATCCAGAGAAATAAGGAAATGATACGCGTATATGTTATTGTATAGATAAATAAAAAAAAAACATTTTTAGAAAAACCTCAGGATGAATCCAGAATTGTACTGAACAACCACAGCAGTTGCAGCCCCAGAGAACATCAATCTACTGTACGACCAGAAAACCCGAGTGACAAAGGTCCATGCATCAATCGCCCCTTTCAGGTTTCAGAAGTGCAGTCATGGAGTCCCACGAGGTTGTCCGGTCATCGCACAAGAGAAAAATGAAGCGTAGTGACTGACTGTAGAGGGATCAATCACCAAACATGAAGTGCGCTGTAATACTAAGGGGTCATATCCTTTTCTGATTAATTTCCTGATTATTTGTTTTAAAGTGGTCACGAAATCCGTCAGACCCCTTTAATTTCCGAAGTTTATAAATCACATCTCCATAGAATAACGGTTGTGAAATTCCTAGTCGCATAAATGTTTTTAGATTGGTGAACGGGGGAGCCCTTGGAAGTTACTAACACAAACTATACGGAAAAGTAGCGGACTCGGTTGTATTGAGTCTGTTCATGAGAGGTAATATATTTAGCAATACCTCTCGCGCCCACTAGCACGGTCTTAAGCGGTATTCTACTTTAAAACCAACCACAAAGAGTGAGGTTGATAAATAAAGGACATGTAGGTCATATTACTACTGATTTGTAGTCGGGCGACATTTTACAGCCACCACACATGCTTGTGTGAATGTCAATAAATACTGAAAAGGGGATCTCTTGGAAGCAACTCACACAAACCAGAGAGAAAAGCAGCAGACTCGGTTTTATTGAGTCTGTTCATGAAAGGTAATATATTATGCAATAACTCTCACGCCCCCAAAAATCCTTACACCATATTTGTACAAAAAATATAGCTCCTCAACTCCATTTGTTAGTGCAAATAACACATGATGATGGTGACAAAGGATAGATGGTAATTCTTACAATTGTAGTATTGCTAGGGTCGTAGTCGTAGTCTCTCAGAGATCTCATTTTAAATTCTTGTTTAAACGCAAGAAATCCTGGGGTGTCTGGTTCTTGTTGTTGCAGAAACAACACTGATTCAAATGCCTTTTTTGCCCTCTGAAAATAATAAAGCAATATTAGATTTATCAAAGTTGCGCATGGTGATTTATTGCAGTATATTTCACTAAAACACTTTGTACAGACACTTTTTATATACATATGAAAATGAATTCATGTAAACCTTGATTTGAACATAACATTTAAGGTCTGTCCTGTTCAGTTAAGGAGGAGTTATTTGCAGTTTCCTATCTGTAATCACAGATCCATATTCTCGAAACTTGCTCAACTGAAATCTCGTACTGAGTGAGAAAAAGTCTGGCTCAGGAAAATGAACTCAAGCTCAATGCTTCGGTCAGAAAAAAATAGCTCAGATGTTTTCTGATTAAATGAAAATACACAATTTCAGACTCAGCTAAGTGTGGTATGAAACCGTCTCGGGAATACAGAAAGTCGACTCGGGCTCAGCTGAGATAGTTTATGAGTTTAAGGACCTATTTGCCAACGCTAAATGATCATTGAAAATGCATGAAAAGCGTATTTGCTGCTAACGTGTTGCATCACTGATTAGCCCAGGTATATAAACCGAGGCCCGATTTTAGTTTTTTTAACAGATGAATTAAATACCAATCTCATTAAAATCTAATCACGCTTTGATACTCTCCGCTTCTAGTTGTGTAGAGTATCGTAGCGTGATAAAGGGTCTGAATTTAATGAGAATGAATAAATACAAGAACACCCATTTAATAAAAATCCTGATGTTTCAATATGTTTGCTTCATACCTAATTGTTATTGGGTGAAACTCATCATCTCATACGAATCTGAAGAACACCATTTTTTCTCTTGCAATTATATGTTTAACAGTAGTTTACAGTCTCCTTTAAGTCTCCTTTATCTAGAAAAAAGACTTGCTGCCGCATTTGTGGGTTAACGGTTAAACGAGCATTACATAGAGATTAATAACCAGTGTTTTTGAGATACGGGAAATATCTCCCTAGGTACAGAAATGGCCTCGATATAAAAACGAGTGCTGAGTCTTGATATATTACAAGATAATTCACCGTAAACGATGTTCTATTTCTATTCTAATACCCCTAAAATGTGAAAATAACGCACACATCGGAAATCCTTCGCATTGCTTTGCTTACTCTCCTAACGTTGTAAACGTTACAGTGATATCTTTCGCATTGTCTTGCTTATTCTCCTGACGTTGCAAACGTTACAGTGATATATCGTTGAATATAACGAGATATTTTAAACTAGGCTATATAGTGCGGGTGTATTAGAATAAACTATATATTACATAATTTAAAATGATATTTTATTAATATTTCTAATGAGTCACGCCTTTTACACCAGTTTGCACGAGAACGCCAAGACGACGTTACGTCATAACAAAAGTAAGTGGAATCGGAACTCTTCGTTAATTGCCGTAATCGGTATTTCCTAGTGGCCGAATCTGACGAAGACGTCCGTAAAACAATCGGAACGTCATTTGGCGTCATTTGGCGTTCCCGCCACTGACGGAAAAGGCCGAGCAATGATCCGTACTGTGAAATATCTCCCAGTGTTCACAGTAGAGCAAACGAGCAGATATAGCTTTTCTATTCCCAGTATTTCCTATACAAATCACAGACAAATATGTAATATATAAACGCACTGGTTAAGAGGATCACTATAAATCATAAACAAAACAAACACGATAAAAGTCGAGGACTCTGGGATGTTGGTCTGCTTACGAGTGGTAATTCATATAAGCTAATAAATAAAATTAATGCAACATTAGTGTAGTCGGTAAAATACTGCCGACTTACTGAATCAAGACCGTCGTTTCGATACCATGAGCGTTTACCATTTGCTGGTTCGTCCAAGTAAAGGAAAACATATTCCTCAGTTGTCATGCCTAGAGATTGAGCAAGTAAAATAGTCCTCCGTAATTCGTCATTATTCATCGACAAAATAAACACTGAAAATAGATTAAACAAAACTTGATAACTTTAATACGCGTGAGTCCTGCAAATGAGTTCTCTCCTTAAATACAGTTTTGATTAGTTTTATTATATTGTTGTTGTTGTTATTGTTAGTAATAGTAAAATAAAACTTTTATTTACTTTAAAGACACATTTCGAGCCTATTGTATTTGTGGGGGAGAGAATTTCTATAGTTAACTGTAAATCGCTGTTAGAAATACATTTGCACAAGGAAATTGAGATTATTAGTTTCTTGTCAAAGGATGAGGCCCGTCCCATAAAGAGTGTATAATAATGTAGTAAACATTAGTATTTTCTTTTCATTTTATGTGCACTTGTATATATGTTAAAACAACTATGTATAGATGGATTTTCTTAAAAGACCCGTGTTAACAATTAATAGTTTTTGTATTTTTAGCACAATATTATCAGTTACTTCTCTGCCATGTTTTAGTAAATCTCAAATGCAAGAAACTCATCGGGACTTCAAAATTCAAAAATCGTTGTCATCTGACAGTGTTTTTGATCACCTGAGCCGAAGGCTCAATGTGATGTTTTGGAATCACTCTTCGTCCGTCGTCCGTCCGTCCGTTGTCTGTCCGTCGCGTCGTTATCTTTTGCTTCTGACGACTTTTTCTCAGAAACCGCTTGTCGGAATTCAACCAAATCTTATATGAATTCATTAAACTGGATTTTATAGTTGCACCAACATCTAAGGTCATTTGGCGACATTCCAGATTTTTATTGGTGGAGGAAGACCCCAGGTGCAAACTACTCTAAGTAGTTTGTTTTAATGGTGACCTTTGGACCCGCCCCAGTGTCCTAATCATTCACAGGAACTTTAATCAAGCATACTTTTTGAGTTATACTCAGGACAAAAAGTGTGACGCACGGTCGCACGGACGCACACAAGGACGGACGGAAAAAACGGCGACTATATGCTTCCCCATAATAAACAATCTAGTGTTTTTAGTTGCAATATATGTTATGCCAAAAACTAAGGTAATAGTAAATGAAAAGAAAAAAACTGTGATGGGGCTTCAATATAATGTCTCTGTGGTAATCAGTCAGCGAGAAGTAAGCAGTTAAAAAGCATGCTAGCCATGCTTTTTCAACGACAACATTCAGTTGGGAAATGTGTCTTTAAAGTCTTTAAAGACACATTTCGAGCCTATTGTATTTGGGGGGGGGGGGGGGGGGGGGGGGGGGGGGGGGGGAGAGAGAATTTCTATAGGTAACTGTAAATCGCTGTTAGAAATACATTTGCACAAGGAAATTGAGATTATTATTTTTTTGTCAAAGGATGAGGCCCGTCCAATAAAGAGTGTATAATAATGTAGTAAAATTATAACCGTTTTGCATTTTATGTGCACTTGTATATATGTTAAAACAACTATGTAAAGATGGATTTTCTTAAAAGACCCGTGTTAACAATTAATAGTTTTTGTATTTTTAGCACAATATACTCTATTATCAGTTACTTCTCTGCCATGTTTTAGCAAATCTCAAATGCAAGAAACTCATCGTTACTTCAAAATTCAAAAATCGTTGTCATCTGTCAGTGTTTTTGATCACCTGAACCGAAGGCTCAATGTGTCGTTGTGGAATCACTCTTCGTCCGTCGTCCATCCGTTGTCTGTCCGTCGTCCGTCATCGTCGTTATCTTTTGCTTCTGACGACTTTTTCTCAGAAACCGCTTGTCGGAATTCAACCAAACCTTATATTAATTCATTAAACTGGATTTTATAGTTGCACCAACAGCTAAGGTCATTTGGCGACATTCCAGATTTCTATTGGTGGAGGAAGACCCCAGGTGCAAACCCGGGCATTTTTTCGTGCACGGGCGCGTACCTGAGTAGAACTACCGACGTTCCGCAAGCAAGCTGGATAAAGCTTGATACTCACATACTAAACAGTCCTGGCCCCACCACAGCGGTGAGGGACATGTGATTTCAAGTCTGAGACCACTCGACCACGGACGACCCCAAGTTTATGTGAAGCATCATTATATGTGTGTTCGAATGGTGCACCTGAGGTCATAAATGCCCCCGCAATTGGGCTTATCAGTTTCATTTAACGAATCTTAAAACATCTTCTGCAAAAATACAAGATATAGAGCTATGATATTTTGCATGTAACATTGTCTCAATCATTCACACGAACTTTAATCAAGCATACCTTTTGAGTTATGCTCCGGACAAAAAATGTTACGCACGGACGCACACACGGACGGACGGAAAAAGTGGCGACTATATGCTCCCCCATAATAAACAATCTAGTGTTTTTAGTTACAATATATTTTATATCAAAAACTAAGGTAATAGTAAATGAAAAGAAAAAAACTGTGATGGGGCCTCAATATAATGTCTCTGTGGTAATCAGTCAGCATGATTTTTCAACGACTACTTTCAGTTGGGAAATGTGTCTTTAAACAGCACACATTTCCTTAAAAGAAAAAGGGAGCATGTATCTGTAAAAAAAAGCACGTGTAGCCCTCCTTACCCCTCGATATCTCCTGGTTCGTAAAAGCATCTCTTTCATGTCAAACGGCTGTTTGGAGTCGAATAATATTCTGTTAACTCGTTTGTCTGCAGCGGTCAGCACATTCTCCATGTCCGAACTTGCGATTCGGGATTTCAAATTTACATTAATATCCTGAAATACCAGAGTAAGTTTAAATCAAATTGGGTAAAAAAATGGAAAGTTGCAGGTCTGACTACTGTTTGACAGTATTGTCAAGAGTCTAAAAAGAAATGGTTATCAACGCAGTGTGTAACAGTTTTGATATACATTGAAATTAAATGAAATGGGACCAACACAATCCTATAAATATAGTATATTGCGACAGCGCTCTGAGGGGGAGATGAAACAAGAAAACAGTGATACAAAGTATCACGTATCACAATCCGGTCAGAACAGTTACATAAGAAAACAGTAAGGGGAATGAATATGATAAAAATAAACGAACAGTGTGTAGATGTTTGACATTTTTTATTTGTAATTGTTGAAAATCAACACACATTATCATGAAAGATTTGAGCACTAGATAAACTAGTCGTCATGAAACAAACTGAAAATATTTTTAAGAGATCTGAGCACTAGATAAACTAGTCATCATGAGACAAAATGAACACGTTTTTAATTGTGGCATCTGTGTTGTATAATGTTATAATATGAATATGATAGACATCTGAAATAGTATGTGTAATGGATCACTAAATATAATGTTGCCTTATGATTAGAATGTGAGAAATTGGGAAAAGATCATGGTTAGAATATGTAGAATTGGTAAATTATCATAGTTATAAACAAAAAGACAACTTAATGATAATATAATAGCAATTGGAGCGTCTGTGAAGGTAATCTCATTTTTAGCAATGTAAATTTACATTAGAAGAAAGGGTTTAATGTTAGATGTTTGTTATTATCAAAATTTAATTAGCAGTTTATGAGAATAAGTATTAGCGGAACAGACCTATTCAAACTCTTTAAAAGATGCTTCAGTTAAGGTTTCATCAACTCTGTTTAATGACTGAAGAGGTGTTGCTTATTTTAAAATCAGACAGCAACAAAAATAGATACATATATAGCTTTTACACACCATAAACAGTCATATTCAAACAAATATACAGTTTCCTTTATATTATTCTTATAATTAATATTAAGTACTGAACAAATGCAAGTTATGTAGAAAAACTAACGAGGCGCCGCGAGCTTTTAAAAAATCAAGATTGCCGTTTGTCCCTTAAATAAAATTTAACATCAATCAATAATCAGTGACGATAACGATTTGGAACCAGCTGTATTCGTATGCTGAGAAAGATTTATAGACTGTATCCCTGAAGTTGATACCTAACTCAAGTAGTAGAAGACCCATAAAATGCCTGTATTGACTGCGTCCCGGTATTCTTACTAAAATACAGTTATTTTATGAACAGTAAAATGGCAGCTTTCTGAGTCCGGGATAACTATAGGACTCACACCACTATTATCTCCCTTGAATACTCCTGCCCTACAGATGAAGGAGGTAGATAAAAAAACAAGTTCGCTTTTCTACATTTTACAGGATACACTGATTTATCTTTACCAGGTTCTAAATCTACAGCATTTTAGGAAGAGATCCCAGAAAAATGCATGTTGATATAAGATTTCTAGCTAATTCTGCCTCATTTTACACATCATGGGTCTAATCTCCACGGGGTTGTATTTTTGTCTAAATTTTCATAGGTGTCACGCAAACATGAAATTAAAAAAAGTTCAATCTGGTAAATATTCGTTAAAAGTTAATAGCATGCAGATATTGGATCAATGAAGAATTTAAGCATAAACACATGTTGCAAAATCTTTTTTATCTCTATGCTACCAACAAAACCATTACAATGGGACCCTATGAAAAATTAATTGTGGTGTGAGACGTTAAGAAAGAGCTGCAGAATGGGTATCTTTATTCGTTATTCTTAAGGCGTTGCGCCTTAGAGCTGCAGAATGGCATTTTCATCCGTCATCTCTAAGGTATTGCGCTTTAGAGCTGCAGAACGAGTATCTTTCATCCTTTAATGCTAAGGCATTGTGCTTTAGAGCTGCAGAACAGGTATCTTTCATCATTCATCTCTAATGCCTTGCAATTTAGAGCTTCAGAATGGGAATTTCCATCATTCATCTCTAAGCCCTTGCGCTTTAGAGCTGCAGAATGGGTACTTACATCCTTCACCTCTAAGCATTGTTTGTGTATCTGTGAACGTTTCAGACATGTTAGGACACAGTTAACACGGTTATTCAGAAATCCCGTCTGTGTATGTATAGTTACTTCAAGTTATCTTCATATTGCAGGAATTAGCAGAAATCTTACTTGATACCATGTTTAACTAAAAATTAACTATATTTTCAAAACCAATACAGGAATAAGCATAATTTTAGCTTTATTTTACACCTAATGGCTTGTAAAACAAACACACATATCAATGAAGACAGACTACTTTGAAAAAATGTCAAAATTAAAGCGAAAGACTGTTACTTTTCATGGAAAATCAAAATTTTGACGGGTAACCCTTAGTTTGAGTTTATTATTTTCAGCATTTTTCTCAATAATCATTTCTTAAAGATCATGTCTATGCTATATTCAGATGAAGAGATGCCTTTTCATGAATCAAACTTTTAGCACTTTTCAGCGTGTAATTGATTTGTATACATGTTCAATTATTATTGAGGTGATCATTAGAAAAAAAATGACCTTAAGAAAGAGCTGCAGAATGGGTATCTTTATTCGTTATTCTTAAGGCATTGCGCTTTAGAGCTACAGAATGGCATTTTCATCCGTCATCTCTAAGGTATTGCGCTTTAGAGCTGCAGAACGAGTATCTTTCATCCTTTAAAGCTAAGGCATTGTGCTTTAGAGCTGCAGAACAGGTATCTTTCATCATTCATCTCTAATGCCTTGCCATTTAGAGCTTCAGAATGGGAATTTCCATCATTCATCTCTAAGCCCTTGCGCTTTAGAGCTGCAGAATGGGTACCTTACATCCTTCACCTCTAAGCATTGTTTGTGTATCTGTGAACGTTTCAGACATGTTAGGACACAGTTAACACGGTTATCAGAAATCCCGTCTGTGTATGTATAGTTACTTCAAGTTATCTTCATATTGCAGGAATTAGCAGAAATTTTACTTGATACCATGTTTAACTAATAATTAAATATATTTTCAAAACCAATACAGGAATAAGCATAATTTTAGCTTTATTTTACAGCTATTGGCTTGTAAAACACGGGGTTGTATTTTTGTCTGAATTTTGATAGGTGTCACGCAAGCATAAATACATGTTGCAAAATCTTTTTTATCTCTATGCTACGAACAAAAACATTACAATGGGACCCTATGGAAAATTAATTGTGGTGTGAGACGTATAGCCGCCGGGCTCCGGCAATGAAGGATGCAGTTTTCCATCATACATGCCTTCGATATATAGCAAACTCACGCAAGGCATGGACGTATTTAACTTAAGCAAAAGGCCTTATCCGCTGAGCTATACAGGTACCAACGTGGTTTAGTTTAAAGATGGCTAAATGCGATCTAGAGAAGGAATTGGTGTCAATTCAAATGCAAATTTATGAAAGCGTTCGAGATGCCTCCGGTTATGTATTGATATTGTGTGTTTCACCTGCTTTCAGAGAACGTTTTTTTACTGAAAACAATATATTCATAACGTAAATTTCATATTTAAACTTACATCAATAGAAAGTTTTTCATTCGCATTTTTTTCGATGTTCGCATTTCGCGCTATCACCCTCAACACGTCATAGCGGGTGATAGCGCAAAATATCATCCCGCTAGCTTTTTGAAAAGCTCAGTTCTAAAAATAGAATTTTTCAACAACAACAACACTTTTTTCTTCATTATCGAGTATATTAGTGTATAAGGAGTATTTGTTCGGTATAATAAAATAATTATCACTTCCTCTTGAGGGTGTCAGTATATAAATATCACATTCATGAGAGGGTGATAGTAGGAATGTTCACCCTGAGGTTATTATTATTATCGAACGAGGCGAAACCGAGGGTGATAATCAATATCCGAAGGGTTAACATTCTTACTATCACCCTCTCATGAATGTGATATTTATTTTATTATACCGAAATCCTCTGTTGCCAAAATAAGGTTCATTTTCAGTACAGATTTCACTTTGCCGGATTTTTTCTTATTTTTTTCCCTTTCAAAAACAACTTTTTTCAAAATGTGTCTATGAATGTTATAGCGTTGGCTTGTAAATAACGTAACTAAGAAAATGAGTGGTAGTTTATTAAAATCGGTAAAGTACTTTTGAAGTTATGATGAATTCAAAATAGCAATTTCACCATACTGAGCCGATGACGTCAACGAAACAGTACGCACTCCATTGCGCATCAAAGCTGCGCATGTGATAATTTTTTACTATCACCCTGCGATTTATTATCCCCCTGTACTATCACTCTCGCGTGAGATAGTAAGAAATTACACATTGTTGTCTATGGGGATTTAGCATGGGCGTTTTATGTGAGGTATAATAATTACATAATACTTTCGTGCATAGTGTAAAAACATCGACGTGTAGAAAGTGTAATATCTACGCTCATAGTGTAATACATACATGTACGATTCCGCAGTTATTCCACTGGAAATGGTTTAATATTGCAAGAAATAACTTGTCCCAATTGCTGTTGTCATATAAACGCGTCAACGTTTTGAAATCGTCTTTATTGTCCAGATCTATGTCTGTGGCTTCGGATGACAATATGGGTAAATTCCAAGACGAAGCCATCCGACCAACGATATCAACCGCGTCACTGCATGCTGTAAAAAAAATATATATGAATTACAGATATATGCATAACTATGGTGGCATATTTCTGCTACTAGATACCTAGATAATTATCACGATTATTTCGAGATAATAGCATGAATTTTTCGAGATAATAATGAATTTTCACGAAAATCTTATAACATTTGTTTTAGATAAAATTACCTAAATGTCATTAACTTATGATGTTAAATGCCACCATAATGCCTATTTATGCCACCATTATAGTTTTTTATCACGAATAGTTCGATACCCGTATCCGGTTGAGGGTAAAAGCCGTACCGTAAAGTCCGTACTATAACGAAAACTATCGGAAATGGCAGGTGCTCTGGCATGGAGATTATAATGGCTAATAGTGTCTATGAAAGTGATCAATGATATGTATTCTATTGTTTATATAATTTATGATAAAACCGATCTAAAAATAAATATATGATGTTATAATATATATCAACAATGTTGTAAACATTACAAAACATATCCCGTACCGTACCGTACCGTGCAGCAACGTACATGATGTTCACCATTTATCATTCCACTTACTTTTATCATATACATAGATGTAAAATTATTTAATACTATAAATTAAACAGTAGAAATAGACATAATGTGTTACAACAAACTCATTAGCATACGATTAAGCCAAAAGCAACAAGTCAATGTTCCCTACCGGTTTGGGCCTGAAGGTTAAAGTTAATTATAGCAAAAACTTTCAAAAGGTACGTGTGACCTTGAACTTTAGGGTCAGTATCTTTTTGTTGGTTGCGACAAATTGTCTCATGGTGTAAACATATTTGTATATTAACATTATTAGAATCCAATGATAGATTAAGAATCTATAGACCGGAGACCAAATTATAGCAATAACCTTCGACGTGTAAATGTGACCTTGACCTTGATTGTAAGCATCTTGACTTTGTCACAACACATCTTCTCATTGAGGTGAACATAATTGTATAATAGTATTGCAATCCAATTATAGACCAAGAATATATAGCCCGGACACGAAGTAATAGCAATAACTTCATAGTATATATGTGGCATTGACCTTGAAGGTCAATTGACCTTGTTCTTAGTCGCGACACATCGTCTCATGATGGTTAACATTTGTTTATAATATTATTGAAATCCAATGATAAATAAAGAAGTTATAGCCCGGACACGAAAATTGAAGCAATGACATTCAAAATACATGCGTGATCTTAACCATGAATCTAGGGACCTGGCACTTTGTCACGACACAACGTCTCATGGTGGTGAACATGTGAGTATAATATTATTAGAATCCAATGACACCGGTAGGGGGCTAATAATAGTATTAAATCAAAATTACGCAAATACAGAATTAAATGTCCATAAAGCTTTAATTTTATTCTTAAAAGTTGCAACTAAATCTGCATGCCTGCCTGCCTGCCTGCCTGCCTGTCTGTCCATCTGTCCATATATTTGTAAAGTTATAACTGTTGTGGAACTTACGGTATTCCGTACACTACGCCAGGTACAACTTTTTATTCTCTTATTTAATATTTTGTATATATTATATACTATATTTTATAATAATTGATATACATTTGTATATACATTTGATCACCTTGATATTTTTACATCGTACGAAAAGTAGGCCCATATATAAATGGTAATCATTTTGGTTTTATAGCAATATACGGTACGGTACGGCTTTTACCCCCGACCAGGTTATTTATAAACAGTCTATTTATAGATATCTAAACTGCCGCGAGACGTGAATTTTCGCGATAGCTATTCAGAATTATTAAGAAAACAAAAGATTCACTAGCTAGTAAGTAAACATGAATTTTCATGATAACTAGTCAAAATTATTACGAAAACAAAATGTCAAATGTTTAAAGACACATTTCGAGCCTATTGTGATATTTTTACATCGTACGAAAAGTAGGCCCATATATAAATGGTTATCATTTTGGTTTTATAGCAATATACGGTACGGTACGGCTTTTACCCCCGACCAGGTTATTTATAAACAGTCTATTTATAGATATCTAAACTGCCGCGAGACGTGAATTTTCGCGATAGCTATTCAGAATTATCAGTGAAGTCTCTTCTTACTTCACTGGAATTATTAAGAAAACAGAAGATTCACTAGCTAGTAAGTAAACATGAATTTTCATGATAACTAGTAAAAATTATTAGAAAACAAAATGTCAAATGTTTTCTATAGTTAACTGTAAATCGCTGTTACTAATACATTTGCACAAGGAAATTGAGATTATTAGTTTTTTGTCAAAGAATGAGGCCCGTCCCATAAAGAGTGTATAATAATGTAGTAAACATTATAACCGTTTTGCAGTTTATGTGCGCTTGTGTATATGTTAAAACAACTATGTATACATGTAGATGGATTTTCTTAAAAGACCCGTGTTAACAATTAATAGTTTTTTGTGTTTTTAGCACAATATACTCTATTATCAGTTACTTCTCTGCCATGTTTTAGTCAATCTCAAATGCAAGAAACTCATCGGGACTTCAAAATTCAAAAATCGTTGTCATCTGTCAGTGTTTTTGATCACCTGAGCCGAAGGCTCACTGTGATGTTTTCGAATCACTCTTCGTCCGTCCTCCGTCCGTTGTCGTCGTTATCTTTTGTTTCTGACGACTTCTTCTCAGAAACCGCTTGCCGGAATTCAACCAAATCTTATATGAATTCATTCAACTGGATTTTATAGTTGCACCAACAGCTAAGGTCATTTGGCGACATTCCAGCTTTTTATTTGTGGAGGAAGACCCCAGGTGCAAACCCGGGCATTTTTTCGTGCACGGGCGCTCACCTGAGTAGAACCACCGACGTTCCCCTAAGCAAGCTGGATAGCTTGATACTCACATACTAAACAGTCCTGGCCCCATGGGGACTTCTAGTTTGTGTGTTGTTGTTTGTTTTCTGATATTAATAATAACAACAAGAGAATCGGTAGAACCGATGGATGCATCCCGAAAGTTACACAGAAAAAAGTAATGTTTAGTGTGAGTGCTTCCTTATTCAAAATGAATCCGTCCGGAACTCTATTATGCTCCTGATCAGATTTTTCAAAAAAGGGAGATAATTAAAAAAGTAGTGAAGCTAGAGTTATGGTTCCTATGAACTGCACTCCGTCTCATTGTCCTAATCATTCACACAAACTTTAATCAAGCATACCTTTTTGAGTTATGCTCCGGACAAAAAGTATGACGCACGGACGCACGGATGCATACACGGACGGACGGAAAAAGCGGAGACTATATGCTCCCCCATAATAAACAATCTAGTGTTTTTAGTTACAATATATTTTATATCAAAAACTAAGGTAATAGTAAATGAAAAGAAAAAAACTGTGATGGGGCCTCAATATAATGTCTCTGTGGTAATCAGTCAGCGAGAAGTAAGCAGTTAAAAAGCAATACTGCTCTCACACTGTGGCGAATATGGTGGCGAATGGGCTTACGAATGCAATTCGCCACCAATTCGCAATGATCACAAGGTGATCGCCAGACATTCGTAGGTGTTCGTAAGCATTCGCGGTCGTTCATGGGGTGTTGCGAATATTAGGAACATGCTCCTAAAATTCGCCATGAAAGCATATTCTCATTGCTTTCGCAACATTTTCGTAAGCAATCGCAAGCCATTCTTATTGATGGCAAGGCATTTGTAGTGATCGTAAGACATTTGTAGGGATTTGCTAGCATTCGTCTTGACTTTTCCTTAAGAATACCATACGAATACGAGCAAAAAGTTGCGAATGCTTGCGAATCCATTACGAATAAAGCGAATGGGTTACGATTTTTTTGACATTTTCTTGAGAATGCATTGAGAATGCGTGCGAACGGCTTGCCAACACTTGCGAGTAATTGCATTTTCTTGAGAATGACATACAAACATTAAGATTGTCTTGCAAATGCTTTGCTAATTCCTAGCGATTTCAATGCGAATATTGCACATTGGCCACGGGTGGTGTCGCTAGGGTAGCCAAAATTGTATAAAATACCCCATCTTCCCTTGTCCTATATACATTCTAGTTCAACCATGGCCGAGGCTGCGAGGCAAGTGGCAACACTGGCCGTGCTAGTTTCTCAACATGCTGTTGTTACACACCGTGCTGTTGTTGCTCAGCAGCAAGAAGAACAAGAAAAAAGGCAGCAGCAGCAGCCCCAACGTAGAAAACGCAAACAAAGAAGGCAAAGGTCATGTTGGGCGAGGGACTGGCTGTCACACGGAGAGAGGTTGCAGCACTCGCACTACTACAACCTGATGGAGAGTCTTCGGCAGAGAGACCCGGACAGGTTCAAGAACTTCACCAGATTGGAGCCGGCCTTGTTTGATGAGCTGTTGGACCGCATCAGGCACCGCATCACCAAGCACAACACCCGGTACCGTGATGCCATAGAACCTGGCCTGAAGTTAGCTGTGACGCTGCGCCATTTGACAACTGGGAACTCATATGTTGACCTGGGGTACAGCTTCCGTGTCGGAGACAACAGCATCAGCCTGTTTTTGCCAGAGGTGTGCAAAGCCATCATTGATGAGTTCCTTGATGAAGTTGTTCCGGCACCTACAACCAAAGATGAGTGGAAAGCTATCGCTGAAGAGTTCCAGAGACGCTGGAATGTGCCCCACGCTTGCGGTGCCCTTGATGGCAAGCACGTTGCCATCAAGAAACCCCCTCATTCCGGATCAGGTTACTACAACTACAAGGGTTTCTTTTCCATCGTGCTGTTGGGATTGGTAGATGCCAATTACCGCTTCTTGTGGGCTGAAGTTGGTGGCGTTGGTTCTCAGTCTGACGCTTCGGAACTGGCAGAAGTCCTTCAGAGTGGAGAGATCAACCTGCCTGACGATGAGCCTCTTCCAAATGACGACAGACCACATCCATACTTCATGCTGAGTGATGACGCATTCGCTGCTGAGAGTGCCGCGACATGGCATCCTCCTTGTCAGACTCCTCGCTGCCATCAGACTCATCGCTGTCACCAGACTCATCCCGGCCCCGCTTGAACTGCAAATACAAATTATACGTATAAATGGATGGATGGTTTTGGTGTTTAACCAACTGAGAAACCCGCGCGGGTATACATGTAAAAGAAGGTCAAGTCCAAAAAGCAACCAAGAAGCCCAAGCAAATTTATAATTTTATTTTTTTTATATTTGAATTTAATATTTAAAAAAAACTGAAAAATTAGATATTAAATTTTTTTTTATACTCACTGACTTAAGGTTGTGTCGCCGCGGGGGCCTGATGAAGGGCACAAGCCAGCACATCTTGGTCCACAGCCTCTTCTCGTTGGGGGTACCATGGATGAGGGGGGTCCAGTTGGTACCAGACTTCCTGGTCTTGCATTTACTGATGACGATGCGGCAGGACTTGAACCACAGCGCAAGGATAGCACCATCAAGACCATCACCCATACTCACTGCCTGCTCCCCAAACAGCTGGATGCGTCGCTTGTAGTCAACATGGTTGGTGTCGTAGATGGCAGGAGTCTGTTCCAACCATTCGAACATGGTGTCTTGCTGGGCCTCAGTCAGCTCGGCACTGCGTCTGTCGGGCTTCTTGGCTGTAAACTTCTTGGCCTTTGAAGGAGGAGGTGCAGTCTGAGAGCGTGGAGGAGGAGTGGGGGAGCGAGAGGGGTCTGACTGACTGTCTGACATCTCGTCCCGCTCAGAGACCGCCTTCTCTGGCCTGGGCTTCCTGACAGACTTGGCAGACTTGACCTTGACCTTCTTCTCACTGGACGTCTTGGTCTGGTTACTGCATGCCGCAGCCTTCTTGGTCTGGTCATCACTGGATGCCGCGCCATCGGAAGCAGAGTCTTGGTGTTCAGGAGGAGGGCCAGACTTCCTGCCCCTGCCTCTGCCGCCACCGCCCCTTCTGCCGGCCCTGGGCATGCTCAAGGATAAAAACTTTACTTTTTATCAAGCTTAAAACTTAAGAAGTTGACTCGGCGGAGGCTGGCGAATAAGTGACAAATAGAAACATTGGCAATGGGTATATGCAATTAGCCAAGCATGCGTTGTGTAGTCGTTTCATTCGTAAGGCGTTCGCAAGCATTCGCAAGATTCGCAACGGCATTCGTAAGCATTCGTAACATTCGCAAAGGATTCGCAAGAAATTCGGCAAATTGATTGTTAAGTAAGTGTAAGGTTCGTAAGAAATTCGCAAGGATTCGTAAGAATTTCGGAAGCATTCATAAGGCCTCACTTTTTTCAGTATTTCTCCAGGCCAATCTTATCATTTTCGGTGAATTTGCCGCGAATTTCAAATTTTCATATTCGCAAGGATATTCGCCATAGTGTGAGAGCAGTATTAAGTTAATTCTTAACACGTTAACTATTGTGCTAACCTGATTACAGAAGTGGGCAGTATCGCAGCATGTTTTGTTAGATAAAATTGTTGAAAATTAAAGAGAAAAAGACACATTTTCGCGAAAAACACACGATAAATTATCTAGCTATCTCGTGGCAAAAATATGCCACCATAGGTGGCACTATATGTTCAATTTGTGTTATATATGAGATGAAAATGTAAACTAGGAATCGTTTGTGCATACTTATTCTTAAAAATGGCATACTTTACAATTATTAAAACACAGTTTAAAATGACTGAATTAGTTTTATCTTGAAGAATACGAAAGGAGATCGTTTGGAAAGTCAACTGAGGATGTACACTTTTCCTTTTGGAAAAATTATGTAATTTATTCATTAAGTCGTAAATATTAGCGATTCACGGATGACGTTTGTTTAATACAAACATTAAAACTTTCGCTTTTAAGCGAAATAAGAAGCTATTGCTAAACCAATAAAGGGCTTTTTTTATAAAGATTTATCGCAGAAAAAAATAAATTATAATCACACATTTAAAGGGGCACACGGCTATCTGTATTTTTCTAAAAACATTCCGGCGTTCCGTTAAAGATCACCAGCCATGTTTTGTTTCATGAACATGTTTATGTTTATCTAAATGGAAATCAATACACAACAATAGATATTTACAATTCACACATTGCAATATCTGTGAAAAGCGAGAATAATATTTTATTTGATGACGTAGAAACTTTGAACAGGTAAATTAATCCACAGGTAAATGTATTTATCAATTATCTGGCAATAGTTGTGCCGCTATACAATTCAGATTTACATCATTTCCCCGTGCAGTCACGCAGTGGTAAAAGTAGTATCTACGTCATGCAAATAATACTTATTTTAACATACAACTTAGTACCGGTTTTCAATATATGTTTCTCTCCGAGACTATCAAGAAATGTTCATATGGTGTTTAAGAGTTAAATTTGTTAATTGATAATACTACAAACTTGGTGGCCATTCATCTTTAAAGGGGCACACGGCTATCTGTATTTTTCTAAAAACATTCCGGAGTTCCTTTGAGTTTACTTCATAACTTGCATATTTGCTAATCATTACTAATCATTACACTAATCATTACTAATAATCATCACTAATCATTACTAATCATAACATTACTCATTACTAATCATTACACTAATCATTACTAATAATCATTACTAATAATTACATTAATCATTTACTAATCATTTACACTAATCATTACTAATATTCATTACTAATCATTACATTAATCATTACAAATCATTACACTAATCATTACTAATCATTTACACTAATCATTGCTAATGTTTTACACTAATCATTGCTAATCATTACATTAATCATTACTAATCATTACACTAATCATTACTAATCATTACTAATCATTACACTATTCATTACTAATAATCATTACTAATCAGTAATAATCAGTACACTAATCATTACTAATAATCATTACTAATCATTACTAATCATTACATTTATCATTACTAATCATTACACTAATCATTACTAATCATTACTAATAATCATTACTAATCATTACTAATCATTACACTATTTATTACTAATAATCATTACTAATCATTACACTAATCATTACTAATCATTACACTAATCATTACTAATAATCATTACACTAATCATTACTAATAATCATTACTAATCATTACTAATCATTACACTATTTAGTACTAATAATCATTACTTATCATTACACTAATCATTACTAATCATAACACTAATCTTTACTAATAATCATTACTAATCATTACTAATCATTACATTAATCATTATTAATCATTACACTAATCATTACTAATCATTTACACTATTCATTACTAATAATCATTACTAATCAGTACTAATCAGTACACTAATCATTACTAATAATCATTACTAATCTTTACTCTAATTATTACTAATCATTCCACTAATCATTACTAATCATCAGTTGAACTGATCAACGCAAATTGTTTTGGCCTTCAAATAATTATTGATTACATAGACCAGTAATATATTTAAACACATGACAGAATAACGAAGTAAAATGTAAAACTCTAAATTTTACTAACTGTTTATTTAATTATATGCAAGCAGCTTTGATGTCATAATAAATTAGTACAATAATACATCTTGGTACTAAGTTAAATGCCTGAACACTAATTAAGATTGACTGACTGTGAAATTCAGTTATGATCTCAATAAAATCTTGCTAATAATAAATGCTATATCATAACTGTTCGGTACGGTGGAGGAGGGGGGAAGTGTGCTTTCGTTATAACTGAACGTCTACATTTCCTGTTCAAATTTTATATCTACTTTTACGAGTTCGAGAAGCCCACATCCTCCGCACAGGGAAAATAACCATTGACTGGTTAACAGGATTAGTGATCACACACTTGTATTTGTTTAAATCTATTTTAGTCGTGGCTGCCGTCTTGGAGTTTCTGATTTAGTTTAGCCATTTCGCAGCCACAATCAAAAACGTTGATTTCATGACCACTGTAGGCATAGATCAACATGCACACTATATGCATGCTGATCAGGGTTTACATTGTTCGCCACTCAGTAAGAATGTTCTCGAAAACAGTTTCATATAAAATATTACCGGAAGGTTCAAATTCAAATTTTAGCAGACGACATTTGAAATTTGGCGGCGAAAGGGTTCGGACTAAGCATTATTCCTGTGAAATTATAGGGAAATCGGACTATTGTTCGCGGCGCTTGTCTCAGCCAAAGGTTTTTCGGCAATACACATGAGCAATTTTATAAGTACGTAAATAAGAGAACTGGAATTTTTAGCGGTAAATAACAATACCTTACTTTTTAAAATCGGTTGAGAAAAAACAGTGTGCACAACCCACGTGACCAAACGATAAGGCTCAACACGAAATAGCAAAGAAATCCGGCCTCAATTCAGGCAACATTTTGTCTGATTTTGTCGCCAATAGTTAACCGATTTTTATGGAACTTAGTTCATCTAATGCAGAATGCAAAATGCTACTCCGAGTTGAAAAACTCTTGAAACAAAAAAGTTATTGAAGGAATGAGAATATTTTTTGGTTGAAAGCCGTGACAGGGTACACACTATTTCAGTAAACTCATGAATTATAACCAATTTACACAATCTAGCTCTTGTCTTTACACTCATTCCTATAGTTTGTATTCAATGGATTGTATTTCTTTATGATTTTACTGGGCATAAGTCAATTTGAGCGGTTTGCAAGGCAAAAATAAAAAATGATTCAGCTAAATGATAGGGTACACATAAAAAAAAACACGTACTCTTGTAGTTAAATCGTGATTTAACTACAAGTGTATGGTTAATAGCATTTCGTTTGCCATTGATACACATTCTGAAAAGGGTCTAGTGTTATGTAGTATGTTTTAAGGTACCGACCATTTTGATTTCTGGGTGGGGGGTAGGGGGGTAGAGGGGGCTAGGGGGCTGAGATTCTTTTGAAAACATATTCTGGCCTTTGAAATGCTGAAAAAAATATCGTGGCTCTGACTTGAGGGTGAAAAAATAAACAGTCCCTCAAACTGTTGAAAAAAAAAATCCAGCCTTCTCTCACATTCTTGGGGGAAAAAAATCTGACTGAGTTCAATTAGAGGAAAAAAATAATCTGTCTCCCTCTTTAGTCTATGATAAATGACGTAGATCTACTCAATCAGCCAATGGATTCAACATGGACATGTTTAACCACAACTTCTGCTCAGAAGTTTATCGAAATCTCCAGTTGAAATGCATTTAGAAGATATTGATAGTATTCATGGTTGTAATAAATGTGATGTATATAGATCATGGTAGTAATAAATGTAGTATACATTAGTCATGGTAGTTATAAATGTGATAAATGTGGTATACACTGGCAAAGGTGGTAGTAAATGTGATGATTAAAATGTTATAAAGTGATCATGGTAGTAATTTGGTATAAATTGGTCATGGTAGTAATGAATGTGATATTCATATAAAGTCATGGTTATACTTAATGTGGTACACGTAAGACAGTAATAAGGCTATTATATTTTGATAATTTGTTTTACGGTCCCTCCTACGACAAAACGAAATTAGGTATTTTATTTTTCCGTAGGGAATTTAATAGTTTATTGTTTTTTACTTCCTCCCAGATTTTAATAGAACATTTCATTCTCTTCCTTTCAAATAAAAATAATTAAACTGTGCTTTAACAAATTTTTATTTTCGTTTTTTTCTCTTCCTCCTACAGCAATTCTCTGTCTTGATGGTTCGTAAAACAAATAATAAAAAATAATGGCCTAAATGTGATTGGCATTGGTCATGGAAGTATGTAAATATTGCAATCCTGTGAGGGTGACGGTGAATATTTGTCAAGCTTCTAAGGCTATTTATTTTATTATGCTGAAAAATATCTTTGAAAAAGATATTTGGTTCTGCTAAATATTCCTTTGAAATAAAACATGAGAAAACATTGTTACTTCTCTCTGTTTAAAATCACTATTCTCAGCACCTAGAAAATAAATTTGCAGATGGTTCTTAGTGTTCTTTCAGAATCTTCAGCTGTAAACTCATGAGTAAACTTTTCAACTCATCTTCAGAAAGTTGTGCAAACTGTGTTCGCCATTTTAGTAAATGTTCACTGATTTTCATTTGCGCATGTATACATGCACTGTTCAGCATTGGACACCCCAATAGTCATATAAACTTGCTTTGACTTCACAATCATAAGACAGTACAAATTATACTGGGATGACATTACAAAAAAGACCACTCCATGGAGACATTACAAGCGATGAGATATTACAAAAGTGGGAAAATAACAGTTTGTGCAAACTTAACATGGGTGTTTGACATGAGGTATATTATTGATAAATTAGTATCAGTGGTCATGGTATTAATAAATGTAGTATGCATAGCTCATGGTAGTAATACATGGGGTATCATTCAGTGGTCATGGTAGTAATGAATGGGGTATTCAGTGGTCATGTTAGTAATAAATGTGATATACAGTGGTCATGGTAGTAATACTTGTGATATACAGTGGTCATGGTAGTAGAAAATGTGGTAAAGAGTAGCCATGATAGTTATACATGTGATGTACTTTGGACATGTTAGTAATCAATGTGGTATGCAGTGGTCATGGTAGTATTACAATACAAGGGTCCTGGTACTTGTGCGATGGACTTTGTGAATATCATCGACAAGTAAGTGGACTTAAACCCCAGCATTCGGTAGGCCTTACCACCATTATGTATACACTGTAGCCAGTTAATATTTCGTCTACTTCAAGATAAGGATTTCAGCATTCTGACCAATCACTATTCTTATTTTTACAGGTATAGATGCATCAACATTCAAAATTTGACAGTTATGTATAAAAGTTTTGTTCTAGACAGTATAGAAAATAAATTATTTTGATATATCTGTACAGAGTAATGTTTAGTGTATTTACATGCCAAATTTTATGTTTAAAAATGCTTTATTATTTTGAAATTTGTGATTAAACCTCTCTGAGCTGCATAATGCATAAAATGATCAGAAAAGATTATCTGGGGTCATTTTGGGTTTTTTCTATACTCAACGCTGGCCTTTAAGAAGCAGAGCTCTTCATCCACATGCAATGCCATGTTACAGACAAAGCTATGCGCTATATGCCAGTGTTAATAAGAATGGTATGGAACATGGTAGTCATTTCCCAGCACAAGACAATCCCCTACACCACAAACACAACTTCCAATCAATCATAATTTAGAAGATCAAAAGTGGGTTCAACATAGAAATCAAACAAGGACAAGCATAGTAACTAAAGATTAAAACCAGCACATGGAGTTCCATCCACCAAGTATGAAAATATCCACATTACACAAGATCCAATATTCAAAGTCAATTTTAAGCAAGGTCACTGACACTTCTGTCTCACCAACCATGGTGCCAGTTCATTCACAAGGTCAAGTATTAATTGTGGAGGTTAGGTGGTGGTGAGGTGAGGGTGTAGGGGGTGAAGGGAGGGAGTGGTCAGTAAACATATATACCGAATATCGAAGCAAGACCTTCAATACCCCAGAAAGAATATGAACTTGAAGAGGATGGGGAGGGGAAGTGAAGTGTTGCTGAATAAGAGAAAAACAGAATTAATACAATATTTTCATTGGGGTCTACGGTGGAGCTTGTGTGTGTTCGTGTGTGTGTGTGTGTGTGGGGTGGGGGGGGGGGGGGGGGGGGGGGTGGGGGTGGAAGTGAATAAGATGCAGACATGATAACTAAAGAAAAAACAAAAATAATAGAAGAAATATTTGTCTATTTATCTGGGGGGATGGTGGTGGTGGTGTAGGAGTGGAACGAAAAAGGAACATAACGAGATACAAACACAAGACCAACCTACGTATAAACAGACGTAAGATGTCGATCGAAATGAAATGGAAAAAAAACGCAAGAAAACAGCAGCCGGCTTTCTATGGATCGATATTTTCAGGGGTCATTAGCGACTCAACCCCATTCCGCATGCATGGACCAAACCCCTGTGTGAAAACATTTTCGCTTGCTAAATCAAACTCTCCATTTAAGTCGGATCGTGGTGTAAAACGAATTCTATTAAAATCGCCGTACAGTACTGCTACAGCTGGAACACCTTCAAAATCCCCATACCAAAAAAAGGCAAAAAAGTGTTTGAACATGGAGTTTGGTGACTATTATGAAGATAATGAACGTGACAATGATAAAGACACTCAACAGAGAAAGGATTTACACACTGAAGGTGACAATGATAAATACACACAACATATAAAGGATTTACACACTCTAGGTGACAGTGATAAAGACACTGAACATAAACCTGATATACACACTCAAGATGACGATGACAAAAACACTGAACATAAATATTATATACACACTTAAGATGACAATGATAAAGGCACCAAACATAGACATCATATACAAACTCAATGTGACAATGATGAAGACACTCAATATAGAAAGGGTGTACACACTCAAGGTGACAATGATAAATACACTCATCATAGAAATGATTTACACACTCAAGTTGACAATGATAAAGACACTCAACATAGAAATGATGTACACACTCAAGGTGACAATGATAAAGACACTCAACATAGAAATGATGTACACACTCAAGTTGACAATGATAAAGACACTCAACGTAGAAATGATGTACACACTCAAGGTGACAATGATAAAGACACTCAACATAGAAATGATGTACACACTCAAGGTGACAATGATAAAGACACTCAACATAGAAATGATGTACACACTCAAGGTGACAATGATAAAGATACTCAACATAGAAATTATGTACACACTCAAGGTGACAATGATAAAGACACTCAACGTAGAAATGGTGTACACACTCAAGGTGACAATGATAAAGACACACAACATAGAAATGATGTACACACTCAAGGTGACAATGATAAAGACACTCAACATAGAAATGATGTACACACTCAAGGTGACAATGATAAAGACACTCAACATAGAAATGATGTACACACTCAAGGTGACAATGATAAAGACACTCAACATAGAAATGATGTACACACTCAAGGTGACAATGATAAAGACACTCAACATAGAAATGATGTACACACTCAAGGTGACAATGATAAAGACACTCAACATAGAAATGATGTACACACTCAAGGTGACAATGATAAAGACACTCAACATATAAATGATGTACACACTCAAGTTGACAATGATAAAGACACTCAACATAGAAATGATGTACACACTCAAGGTGACAATGATAAAGACACTCAACATAGAAATGATGTACATACTCAAGGTGACAATGATAAAGACACTCAACATAGAAATGATGTACACACTCAAGGTGACAATGATAAAGACACTCAACATAGAAATGATGTACACACTCAAGGTGACAATGATAAAGACACTCAACATAGAAATGATGTACACACTCAAGGTGACAATGATAAAGACACTCAACATAGAAATGATGTACACACTCAAGGTGACAATGAAAAAGACACTCAACATAGAAATGATGTACACACTCAAGGTGACAATGATAAAGACACTCAACATAGAAATGTTGTACACACTCAAGGTGACAATGATAAAGACACTCAACATAGAAATGATGTACACACTCAAGGTGACAATCATAAAGACACTCAACATAGAAATGATGTACACACTCAAGGTGACAATGATAAAGACACTCAACATAGAAATGATGTACACACTCAAGGTGACAATGATAAAGACACTCAACATAGAAATGATGTACACACTCAAGGTGACAATGATAAAGACACTCAACATAGAAATGATGTACACACTCAAGGTGACAATGATAAAGACACTCAACATAGAAATGATGTACACACTCAAGGTGACAATGATAAAGACACTCAACATAGAAATGATGTACACACTCAAGGTGACAATGATAAAGACACTCAACATAGAAATGATGTACACACTCAAGGTGACAATGATAAAGACACTCAACATAGAAATGATTTACACACTCAAGGTGACAATGATAAAGACACTCAACATAGAAATGATTTACACACTCAAGGTGACAATGATAAAGACACTCAACATAGAAATGATGTACACACTCAAGGTGACAATGATAAAGATACTCAACATAGAAATGATTTACACACTCAAGGTGACAATGATAAAGACACTCAACATAGAAATGATTTACACACTCAAGGTGACAATGATAAAGACACTCAATATACAAATGATTTACACACTCAAGGTGACAATGATAAAGACACTCAACATAGAAATGATGTACACACTCAAGGTGACAATGATAAAGACACTCAACATAGAAATGATTTACACACTCAAGGTGACAATGATAAAGACACTCAACATCAAGAAATCAATAAAAGTATTGCGGGCAGTTTTGAAAAAATTATCGGACGAAGGCTTTGAAATAACTATATTGGATTTCTTCAGGCAAATTCAGCAGAACGCATTTCCATTTTCAAATATAGCTTTTCAGCTTCGGGTAGAAGTTGTGAAATGGTTCAATAATAAAAACGCATCTGATATGCGTTATTCTCAGGATACTAAGAAGTTCTGGGAACTGGGGTCGGTGAGAAATTCATTCGTTTCATGTCTGGTTACAAAAGCGCCGTGAAAATGCCCTTTCAAAAACAACTTTCGCATGTGAAGATTTTATTTCTCAACCGATTTTGAAAAGTAAGGTAATTTTATTTACCACTAAAAATGTCTGGTTCAATGATATACATCTTAATTATGTCCTAGTTGAATTTTGTCTTAAAAGTAAAAAAAAAAAACACCTTTGCCTGAAACAAGAGCCCCAAACAATAATCGATTCAGAAAAGTAGCAATCGTAAGTTATTCTTTAGAACTCCATGTAAATAAATATTTCCACTGTCGGCCATGTTTGACGTCAACTCAAATGAATTGTGATAAATACCAACTACATGTCAATCCAGTCATTTTAGTAAAGGTTCAAAATTAATAACGCTAATGGTTATTAAGAAGTGGTCTCCATAAAATTGTATTTTTAGATATGTTTTCAGCTGGACAATTCATGTATTATTACTGATATTATAAATCGAGTTGAGAAATAGTATTGTGCAATGATCGATTTTTCAAACGCGTTTGACTGTGCAGTCAGGGAAAATATATGGAATAAATTAATAAAATTGGAGTTAAAGGCAAATCTTAGTGTTTATAATACATATAGCTGTTTTACTTTTAGAAAAATAATTCAATCCAATGAAAATATATTTACAAAATAAATTTCTCGTTTGCTATTTTGGCAGAATGTTTGATTACATATTATAATTAATATTTATTAAACCAGTTGGATAAAATTATATGATGCGAGGCTGTAGCGAGCATCCTATCAATTTTATCTAACGACTATGAGTCGCCATATGTGACTATTTTTTGTAAGATAAATATATACGTTGCGTGTAAAATATATATACTGAATACAAAAATATATATGATAAAGACAAACATATACGTTGCTCCGAAATATATATATTGAATACAAAATATATATGATACAGACAAGTATATACGTTACTCCGAAATATATATATTCTGTCCAAAATTATATATCATACAAGTATA
The DNA here is from genome assembly GCA_037043455.1 of Cyrtodaria siliqua. Taxonomy (NCBI): domain Eukaryota; kingdom Metazoa; phylum Mollusca; class Bivalvia; order Adapedonta; family Hiatellidae; genus Cyrtodaria; species Cyrtodaria siliqua. The sequence goes on from JAWPHD010014324.1 coordinate 43,156, forward strand.
TATGTTACTCTTAGAAATCTCCTATATTCTATGGTGGCTGATATGTGCCATCTCGTCTTTTCGTTATTTCGCCGTGAAATAAGCCGGGCGAAAAGATGCTGGGCGAAATAATGAAAAGACGGAAAAACGCCGGGCAAAATAACGAAAAAACGCCGAATAAAAAGACCACAAATAGTCAAAACCCCGGGCGAAAAAACAAAAAGACGAGAAACCGGCACGCGAAAAGATGACGTTTTATACATTTAAATTTTCGTTATTTCGTGTGAAGTTTTTTCGTTTTTTTGTTATTTCGCCCGGCGTTTTTTCGTTATTTCGCCCGCAGGCGTTTTTTCGCTTGGCGTCTTCTTGCTCGGCGTCTTTTTGTCTTTGCGCAAGGCGTCTTTTCACTAGGCTTCTTTTCGCTTGGCGTTATTTCACCCGGCGTCTTTTTGCCCGGCGTCTGTAACCTGTAACCACTTTTATTCACAGAAACGAAAACATATTTAATGAGAGAAAATAAACATAAAGTATTTTAATAAGTAGTTTAACTAAGTGTGTTTTGTTGTACATTGTTATTAAATTAGTCCAATGTGACCGTCTTTTAATAATGAGTAGATAAAGCTAGTGTTGGAAATCTGATGAAAATTCATTACCGGTGATCAGAATGTTTAACCGACCGATGATCGATCATTAATCGATTAAACATGGCTTCTACATCAGACACCAGTGTAAGCCTTTTTGCAGAGTATAGTGAAGAAAAGAAACACGTTACAAGTATCTTCTAGTCACAATAAGTATGTTCTAGTCATAAAGCAACTGAATGAAACTGACCAATCATTTATTTTAAAATATAAATTGTGATACCCATTTGAAAATAGACGATTACTTCTTGCAAAAATTATAACTTATGTCATACTAAGAGATCAACTCAATCATGAAAACTGTAATCAATTAATCAGAAAAAAGGCTTAAATGCCTGATGCTCGATTAAATCGATTAATTGGAACAACACTAGATAAAGCCATTATACTGGTCTATGATAAAACAAAACGCACAACTGGAGCTGAATCGCTCACCTGATGACCTTTATCCAGTCTGACAACAGTTACAAAAGTGGGTCAAATGAAAAATATCTGGTAAGTTCAGAAGAAGATTTTTTTTTAAAGATTTTCCAATATAACTCTATTTTAAATGGGTACACCTGGGCATGCTAACATTTAACCCCGGATCACCATTTAAACACGATTGGTAGAGGACCATCAGCTTATGATCCATGCAAAGTATTAAGACGTCTAGCTCTTGTAGTTTCAGAGAAGATTTTTAAAGTTTTTACCTATATAATTTGTTTTGTTTAAATGGTGTTTTACGTCATTTTAATTCTTTAGTGGTAGAGAGAGACCAACCATTTTTCCTGGGTAGAACCAGTACTGTACACCTACCGCCATCAGTAAGAATCGACACTTTCTCATTTACAACTCGACCTCCAAGGGGGATTAGAGACGAGAAGGTTTCCAACGTTTCCAGCGCCGTTAACCCCTAGTCAGTTTCATTCAGTTGCTTTATAACTAGAATATACTTATTGTGACTAGAAGATACTTGTAATGTGTTTCTTTTCTTCACTGTACTCTGCAAAAAGGCTTACACTGGTGTCTAATGTAGAAGCCATGTTTAATCGATTAATGATCGATCATCGGTCGGTTAAACATTCTGATGACCGGTAATGAATTTTCATCAGATTTCCAACACTAGCTTTATCCACTCATTATTAAAAGACTGTCACATTGGACTAATTTAATAACAATGTACAACAAAATATTCAGCAGAAACCGATGAAATACCTGATGTACTTAAACGAATCTCTTCTTTCCAAGAACGAAGACGAGGAAAGGTTTGTTTATTTTCTCTCATTAAATATGTTTTCGTTTCTGTGAATAAAAGTGGTTACAGGTTTCAGACGCCATGCGAAAAGACGATAAAATGTCGGGCTAAATAACGCCATGCGAAAAGACGCCGGGCGAAAAGACGCCACGCGAAATAACACCGGGCAAAATAACGCCACGCGAAAAGACACCGGGAGAAAAGTCGCCACGCGAAAAGCGTTTTGACTATTTGTCGTCTTTTGGGGGCACTCCTCAGTTTCGCATGAATGTCCATGGTGTAAATCAGAAAGAAATCAACTAAGCATCTTTTAGGTCCATTGATGGTCTTTATAATAATTATGAAGCACATGTTTGATGTTTTTTTCAGTTTTGATTACTTCTAACTTTATTTTGGTGTATTGGAATATGCATTCTTTGGGTTTTTTGGAGGCTATAAATAGAAAAATGTGAACCAATCAAAAACTTCCTAAAAGTAGTTAAAATGGCTGATTTTCACTGACGAGGAGATAAGCGTGGAATAACTTTTTAAAATGCCGGACTAGGTATGTAAAATTTAGCATTTCCTGATATGCAAGAGCATTATGAGTGCAGACATGACCCTGATATGTGTAGGAAATTTTTTTATTTTTATTTATTGACATTTGAAATATTGCTAAAATTGCATTTTTAGCATGTTTTAAGGGGTGGGGTAATCTTAAAGAAATGGGACTAAAGTTGTACAGAAAATGCTTTTTGATACTTTTATTTGGTATGGAAACATGGGTAATTTTATTGTCTTCTAAGAAATGTATGACACAATGATGATGTGATTTATTTTTGCTCAAGGATTCAGGCTAAGAGCTTGTCAAGTGTTTGATGATTGAGAAATGTACATTAAACTGTGGAGTGCCCCCTTTGGCTCGGCGTATTTTCGTTATTTCGCCCGGCGTTTTTTCGTCTTTTCGTTATTTCGCCCGGCGTCTTTTCGCCCGGCGTCTTTTCCGTCGCCGTTATTTCGCGGCGAATAACGAAAAGACGAGATGCCACATATCAGCCACCATAATATTCCGTTTTTAAATTTTTATTTTAGACGCAAATATTTATATGTTATACCGAAAAATATATTCGCTTTATAAAAATATATTGTCTAGCTGTCTTAATATATTGAAGATGAAAATATTTGAGATGAAAATAAATAGTTTCTCTAAAATAAATATATTGCAGACACAAATATATCAATGAAAGATCGATAAATAAATGGTGCGAACTTCTGGGTGACCGAAACTAAATATATACGTTAGCATAGACTGTGCTGCAAATATATACGTTGGTGTAGACTGCTACACTGTCCCGTTTTTCAAACTCGCGACAAGCCAAATTACCCAGCGTCCGAGAAGTGTTCCGCATGTTGTAGTTTCTTTACCAGAAAGAAATCAACTAAGCATCTTTTAGGTCCATTGATGGTCTTTATAATAATTATGAAGCACATGTTTGATGTTTTTTTCAGTTTTGATTACTTCTAACTTTATTTTGGTGTATTGGAATATGCATTCTTTGGGTTTTTTGGAGGCTATAAATAGAAAAATGTGAACCAATCAAAAACTTCCTAAAAGTAGTTAAAATGGCTGATTTTCACTGACGAGGAGATAAGCGTGGAATAACTTTTTAAAATGCCGGACTAGGTATGTAAAATTTAGCATTTCCTGATATGCAAGAGCATTATGAGTGCAGACATGACCCTGATATGTGTAGGAAATTTTTTTATTTTTATTTATTGACATTTGAAATATTGCTAAAATTGCATTTTTAGCATGTTTTAAGGGGTGGGGTAATCTTAAAGAAATGGGACTAAAGTTGTACAGAAAATGCTTTTTGATACTTTCATTTGGTATGGAAACATGGGTAATTTTATTGTCTTCTAAGAAATGTATGACACAATGATGATGTGATTTATTTTTGCTCAAGGATTCAGGCTAAGAGCTTGTCAAGTGTTTGATGATTGAGAAATGTACATTAAACTGTGGAGTGCCCCCTTTGGCTCGGCGTATTTTCGTTATTTCGCCCGGCGTTTTTTCGTCTTTTCGTTATTTCGCCCGGCGTCTTTTCGCCCGGCGTCTTTTCCGTCGCCGTTATTTCGCGGCGAATAACGAAAAGACGAGATGCCACATATCAGCCACCATAATATTCCGTTTTTAAATTTTTATTTTAGACGCAAATATTTATATGTTATACCGAAAAATATATTCGCTTTATAAAAATATATTGTCTAGCTGTCTTAATATATTGAAGATGAAAATATTTGAGATGAAAATAAATAGTTTCTCTAAAATAAATATATTGCAGACACAAATATATCAATGAAAGATCGATAAATAAATGGTGCGAACTTCTGGGTGACCGAAACTAAATATATACGTTAGCATAGACTGTGCTGCAAATATATACGTTGGTGTAGACTGCTACACTGTCCCGTTTTTCAAACTCGCGACAAGCCAAATTACCCAGCGTCCGAGAAGTGTTCCGCATGTTGTAGTTTCTTTACCAGAAAGAAATCAACTAAGCATCTTTTAGGTCCATTGATGGTCTTTATAATAATTATGAAGCACATGTTTGATGTTTTTTTCAGTTTTGATTACTTCTAACTTTATTTTGGTGTATTGGAATATGCATTCTTTGGGTTTTTTGGAGGCTATAAATAGAAAAATGTGAACCAATCAAAAACTTCCTAAAAGTAGTTAAAATGGCTGATTTTCACTGACGAGGAGATAAGCGTGGAATAACTTTTTAAAATGCCGGACTAGGTATGTAAAATTTAGCATTTCCTGATATGCAAGAGCATTATGAGTGCAGACATGACCCTGATATGTGTAGGAAATTTTTTTATTTTTATTTATTGACATTTGAAATATTGCTAAAATTGCATTTTTAGCATGTTTTAAGGGGTGGGGTAATCTTAAAGAAATGGGACTAAAGTTGTACAGAAAATGCTTTTTGATACTTTTATTTGGTATGGAAACATGGGTAATTTTATTGTCTTCTAAGAAATGTATGACACAATGATGATGTGATTTATTTTTGCTCAAGGATTCAGGCTAAGAGCTTGTCAAGTGTTTGATGATTGAGAAATGTACATTAAACTGTGGAGTGCCCCCTTTGGCTCGGCGTATTTTCGTTATTTCGCCCGGCGTTTTTTCGTCTTTTCGTTATTTCGCCCGGCGTCTTTTCGCCCGGCGTCTTTTCCGTCGCCGTTATTTCGCGGCGAATAACGAAAAGACGAGATGCCACATATCAGCCACCATAATATTCCGTTTTTAAATTTTTATTTTAGACGCAAATATTTATATGTTATACCGAAAAATATATTCGCTTTATAAAAATATATTGTCTAGCTGTCTTAATATATTGAAGATGAAAATATTTGAGATGAAAATAAATAGTTTCTCTAAAATAAATATATTGCAGACACAAATATATCAATGAAAGATCGATAAATAAATGGTGCGAACTTCTGGGTGACCGAAACTAAATATATACGTTAGCATAGACTGTGCTGCAAATATATACGTTGGTGTAGACTGCTACACTGTCCCGTTTTTCAAACTCGCGACAAGCCAAATTACCCAGCGTCCGAGAAGTGTTCCGCATGTTGTAGTTTCTTTACCAGAAAGAAATCAACTAAGCATCTTTTAGGTCCATTGATGGTCTTTATAATAATTATGAAGCACATGTTTGATGTTTTTTTCAGTTTTGATTACTTCTAACTTTATTTTGGTGTATTGGAATATGCATTCTTTGGGTTTTTTGGAGGCTATAAATAGAAAAATGTGAACCAATCAAAAACTTCCTAAAAGTAGTTAAAATGGCTGATTTTCACTGACGAGGAGATAAGCGTGGAATAACTTTTTAAAATGCCGGACTAGGTATGTAAAATTTAGCATTTCCTGATATGCAAGAGCATTATGAGTGCAGACATGACCCTGATATGTGTAGGAAATTTTTTTATTTTTATTTATTGACATTTGAAATATTGCTAAAATTGCATTTTTAGCATGTTTTAAGGGGTGGGGTAATCTTAAAGAAATGGGACTAAAGTTGTACAGAAAATGCTTTTTGATACTTTTATTTGGTATGGAAACATGGGTAATTTTATTGTCTTCTAAGAAATGTATGACACAATGATGATGTGATTTATTTTTGCTCAAGGATTCAGGCTAAGAGCTTGTCAAGTGTTTGATGATTGAGAAATGTACATTAAACTGTGGAGTGCCCCCTTTGGCTCGGCGTATTTTCGTTATTTCGCCCGGCGTTTTTTCGTCTTTTCGTTATTTCGCCCGGCGTCTTTTCGCCCGGCGTCTTTTCCGTCGCCGTTATTTCGCGGCGAATAACGAAAAGACGAGATGCCACATATCAGCCACCATAATATTCCGTTTTTAAATTTTTATTTTAGACGCAAATATTTATATGTTATACCGAAAAATATATTCGCTTTATAAAAATATATTGTCTAGCTGTCTTAATATATTGAAGATGAAAATATTTGAGATGAAAATAAATAGTTTCTCTAAAATAAATATATTGCAGACACAAATATATCAATGAAAGATCGATAAATAAATGGTGCGAACTTCTGGGTGACCGAAACTAAATATATACGTTAGCATAGACTGTGCTGCAAATATATACGTTGGTGTAGACTGCTACACTGTCCCGTTTTTCAAACTCGCGACAAGCCAAATTACCCAGCGTCCGAGAAGTGTTCCGCATGTTGTAGTTTCTTTACCAGAAAGAAATCAACTAAGCATCTTTTAGGTCCATTGATGGTCTTTATAATAATTATGAAGCACATGTTTGATGTTTTTTTCAGTTTTGATTACTTCTAACTTTATTTTGGTGTATTGGAATATGCATTCTTTGGGTTTTTTGGAGGCTATAAATAGAAAAATGTGAACCAATCAAAAACTTCCTAAAAGTAGTTAAAATGGCTGATTTTCACTGACGAGGAGATAAGCGTGGAATAACTTTTTAAAATGCCGGACTAGGTATGTAAAATTTAGCATTTCCTGATATGCAAGAGCATTATGAGTGCAGACATGACCCTGATATGTGTAGGAAATTTTTTTATTTTTATTTATTGACATTTGAAATATTGCTAAAATTGCATTTTTAGCATGTTTTAAGGGGTGGGGTAATCTTAAAGAAATGGGACTAAAGTTGTACAGAAAATGCTTTTTGATACTTTTATTTGGTATGGAAACATGGGTAATTTTATTGTCTTCTAAGAAATGTATGACACAATGATGATGTGATTTATTTTTGCTCAAGGATTCAGGCTAAGAGCTTGTCAAGTGTTTGATGATTGAGAAATGTACATTAAACTGTGGAGTGCCCCCTTTGGCTCGGCGTATTTTCGTTATTTCGCCCGGCGTTTTTTCGTCTTTTCGTTATTTCGCCCGGCGTCTTTTCGCCCGGCGTCTTTTCCGTCGCCGTTATTTCGCGGCGAATAACGAAAAGACGAGATGCCACATATCAGCCACCATAATATTCCGTTTTTAAATTTTTATTTTAGACGCAAATATTTATATGTTATACCGAAAAATATATTCGCTTTATAAAAATATATTGTCTAGCTGTCTTAATATATTGAAGATGAAAATATTTGAGATGAAAATAAATAGTTTCTCTAAAATAAATATATTGCAGACACAAATATATCAATGAAAGATCGATAAATAAATGGTGCGAACTTCTGGGTGACCGAAACTAAATATATACGTTAGCATAGACTGTGCTGCAAATATATACGTTGGTGTAGACTGCTACACTGTCCCGTTTTTCAAACTCGCGACAAGCCAAATTACCCAGCGTCCGAGAAGTGTTCCGCATGTTGTAGTTTCTTTACCAGAAAGAAATCAACTAAGCATCTTTTAGGTCCATTGATGGTCTTTATAATAATTATGAAGCACATGTTTGATGTTTTTTTCAGTTTTGATTACTTCTAACTTTATTTTGGTGTATTGGAATATGCATTCTTTGGGTTTTTTGGAGGCTATAAATAGAAAAATGTGAACCAATCAAAAACTTCCTAAAAGTAGTTAAAATGGCTGATTTTCACTGACGAGGAGATAAGCGTGGAATAACTTTTTAAAATGCCGGACTAGGTATGTAAAATTTAGCATTTCCTGATATGCAAGAGCATTATGAGTGCAGACATGACCCTGATATGTGTAGGAAATTTTTTTATTTTTATTTATTGACATTTGAAATATTGCTAAAATTGCATTTTTAGCATGTTTTAAGGGGTGGGGTAATCTTAAAGAAATGGGACTAAAGTTGTACAGAAAATGCTTTTTGATACTTTTATTTGGTATGGAAACATGGGTAATTTTATTGTCTTCTAAGAAATGTATGACACAATGATGATGTGATTTATTTTTGCTCAAGGATTCAGGCTAAGAGCTTGTCAAGTGTTTGATGATTGAGAAATGTACATTAAACTGTGGAGTGCCCCCTTTGGCTCGGCGTATTTTCGTTATTTCGCCCGGCGTTTTTTCGTCTTTTCGTTATTTCGCCCGGCGTCTTTTCGCCCGGCGTCTTTTCCGTCGCCGTTATTTCGCGGCGAATAACGAAAAGACGAGATGCCACATATCAGCCACCATAATATTCCGTTTTTAAATTTTTATTTTAGACGCAAATATTTATATGTTATACCGAAAAATATATTCGCTTTATAAAAATATATTGTCTAGCTGTCTTAATATATTGAAGATGAAAATATTTGAGATGAAAATAAATAGTTTCTCTAAAATAAATATATTGCAGACACAAATATATCAATGAAAGATCGATAAATAAATGGTGCGAACTTCTGGGTGACCGAAACTAAATATATACGTTAGCATAGACTGTGCTGCAAATATATACGTTGGTGTAGACTGCTACACTGTCCCGTTTTTCAAACTCGCGACAAGCCAAATTACCCAGCGTCCGAGAAGTGTTCCGCATGTTGTAGTTTCTTTACCAGAAAGAAATCAACTAAGCATCTTTTAGGTCCATTGATGGTCTTTATAATAATTATGAAGCACATGTTTGATGTTTTTTTCAGTTTTGATTACTTCTAACTTTATTTTGGTGTATTGGAATATGCATTCTTTGGGTTTTTTGGAGGCTATAAATAGAAAAATGTGAACCAATCAAAAACTTCCTAAAAGTAGTTAAAATGGCTGATTTTCACTGACGAGGAGATAAGCGTGGAATAACTTTTTAAAATGCCGGACTAGGTATGTAAAATTTAGCATTTCCTGATATGCAAGAGCATTATGAGTGCAGACATGACCCTGATATGTGTAGGAAATTTTTTTATTTTTATTTATTGACATTTGAAATATTGCTAAAATTGCATTTTTAGCATGTTTTAAGGGGTGGGGTAATCTTAAAGAAATGGGACTAAAGTTGTACAGAAAATGCTTTTTGATACTTTTATTTGGTATGGAAACATGGGTAATTTTATTGTCTTCTAAGAAATGTATGACACAATGATGATGTGATTTATTTTTGCTCAAGGATTCAGGCTAAGAGCTTGTCAAGTGTTTGATGATTGAGAAATGTACATTAAACTGTGGAGTGCCCCCTTTGGCTCGGCGTATTTTCGTTATTTCGCCCGGCGTTTTTTCGTCTTTTCGTTATTTCGCCCGGCGTCTTTTCGCCCGGCGTCTTTTCCGTCGCCGTTATTTCGCGGCGAATAACGAAAAGACGAGATGCCACATATCAGCCACCATAATATTCCGTTTTTAAATTTTTATTTTAGACGCAAATATTTATATGTTATACCGAAAAATATATTCGCTTTATAAAAATATATTGTCTAGCTGTCTTAATATATTGAAGATGAAAATATTTGAGATGAAAATAAATAGTTTCTCTAAAATAAATATATTGCAGACACAAATATATCAATGAAAGATCGATAAATAAATGGTGCGAACTTCTGGGTGACCGAAACTAAATATATACGTTAGCATAGACTGTGCTGCAAATATATACGTTGGTGTAGACTGCTACACTGTCCCGTTTTTCAAACTCGCGACAAGCCAAATTACCCAGCGTCCGAGAAGTGTTCCGCATGTTGTAGTTTCTTTACCAGAAAGAAATCAACTAAGCATCTTTTAGGTCCATTGATGGTCTTTATAATAATTATGAAGCACATGTTTGATGTTTTTTTCAGTTTTGATTACTTCTAACTTTATTTTGGTGTATTGGAATATGCATTCTTTGGGTTTTTTGGAGGCTATAAATAGAAAAATGTGAACCAATCAAAAACTTCCTAAAAGTAGTTAAAATGGCTGATTTTCACTGACGAGGAGATAAGCGTGGAATAACTTTTTAAAATGCCGGACTAGGTATGTAAAATTTAGCATTTCCTGATATGCAAGAGCATTATGAGTGCAGACATGACCCTGATATGTGTAGGAAATTTTTTTATTTTTATTTATTGACATTTGAAATATTGCTAAAATTGCATTTTTAGCATGTTTTAAGGGGTGGGGTAATCTTAAAGAAATGGGACTAAAGTTGTACAGAAAATGCTTTTTGATACTTTTATTTGGTATGGAAACATGGGTAATTTTATTGTCTTCTAAGAAATGTATGACACAATGATGATGTGATTTATTTTTGCTCAAGGATTCAGGCTAAGAGCTTGTCAAGTGTTTGATGATTGAGAAATGTACATTAAACTGTGGAGTGCCCCCTTTGGCTCGGCGTATTTTCGTTATTTCGCCCGGCGTTTTTTCGTCTTTTCGTTATTTCGCCCGGCGTCTTTTCGCCCGGCGTCTTTTCCGTCGCCGTTATTTCGCGGCGAATAACGAAAAGACGAGATGCCACATATCAGCCACCATAATATTCCGTTTTTAAATTTTTATTTTAGACGCAAATATTTATATGTTATACCGAAAAATATATTCGCTTTATAAAAATATATTGTCTAGCTGTCTTAATATATTGAAGATGAAAATATTTGAGATGAAAATAAATAGTTTCTCTAAAATAAATATATTGCAGACACAAATATATCAATGAAAGATCGATAAATAAATGGTGCGAACTTCTGGGTGACCGAAACTAAATATATACGTTAGCATAGACTGTGCTGCAAATATATACGTTGGTGTAGACTGCTACACTGTCCCGTTTTTCAAACTCGCGACAAGCCAAATTACCCAGCGTCCGAGAAGTGTTCCGCATGTTGTAGTTTCTTTACCAGAAAGAAATCAACTAAGCATCTTTTAGGTCCATTGATGGTCTTTATAATAATTATGAAGCACATGTTTGATGTTTTTTTCAGTTTTGATTACTTCTAACTTTATTTTGGTGTATTGGAATATGCATTCTTTGGGTTTTTTGGAGGCTATAAATAGAAAAATGTGAACCAATCAAAAACTTCCTAAAAGTAGTTAAAATGGCTGATTTTCACTGACGAGGAGATAAGCGTGGAATAACTTTTTAAAATGCCGGACTAGGTATGTAAAATTTAGCATTTCCTGATATGCAAGAGCATTATGAGTGCAGACATGACCCTGATATGTGTAGGAAATTTTTTTATTTTTATTTATTGACATTTGAAATATTGCTAAAATTGCATTTTTAGCATGTTTTAAGGGGTGGGGTAATCTTAAAGAAATGGGACTAAAGTTGTACAGAAAATGCTTTTTGATACTTTTATTTGGTATGGAAACATGGGTAATTTTATTGTCTTCTAAGAAATGTATGACACAATGATGATGTGATTTATTTTTGCTCAAGGATTCAGGCTAAGAGCTTGTCAAGTGTTTGATGATTGAGAAATGTACATTAAACTGTGGAGTGCCCCCTTTGGCTCGGCGTATTTTCGTTATTTCGCCCGGCGTTTTTTCGTCTTTTCGTTATTTCGCCCGGCGTCTTTTCGCCCGGCGTCTTTTCCGTCGCCGTTATTTCGCGGCGAATAACGAAAAGACGAGATGCCACATATCAGCCACCATAATATTCCGTTTTTAAATTTTTATTTTAGACGCAAATATTTATATGTTATACCGAAAAATATATTCGCTTTATAAAAATATATTGTCTAGCTGTCTTAATATATTGAAGATGAAAATATTTGAGATGAAAATAAATAGTTTCTCTAAAATAAATATATTGCAGACACAAATATATCAATGAAAGATCGATAAATAAATGGTGCGAACTTCTGGGTGACCGAAACTAAATATATACGTTAGCATAGACTGTGCTGCAAATATATACGTTGGTGTAGACTGCTACACTGTCCCGTTTTTCAAACTCGCGACAAGCCAAATTACCCAGCGTCCGAGAAGTGTTCCGCATGTTGTAGTTTCTTTACCAGAAAGAAATCAACTAAGCATCTTTTAGGTCCATTGATGGTCTTTATAATAATTATGAAGCACATGTTTGATGTTTTTTTCAGTTTTGATTACTTCTAACTTTATTTTGGTGTATTGGAATATGCATTCTTTGGGTTTTTTGGAGGCTATAAATAGAAAAATGTGAACCAATCAAAAACTTCCTAAAAGTAGTTAAAATGGCTGATTTTCACTGACGAGGAGATAAGCGTGGAATAACTTTTTAAAATGCCGGACTAGGTATGTAAAATTTAGCATTTCCTGATATGCAAGAGCATTATGAGTGCAGACATGACCCTGATATGTGTAGGAAATTTTTTTATTTTTATTTATTGACATTTGAAATATTGCTAAAATTGCATTTTTAGCATGTTTTAAGGGGTGGGGTAATCTTAAAGAAATGGGACTAAAGTTGTACAGAAAATGCTTTTTGATACTTTTATTTGGTATGGAAACATGGGTAATTTTATTGTCTTCTAAGAAATGTATGACACAATGATGATGTGATTTATTTTTGCTCAAGGATTCAGGCTAAGAGCTTGTCAAGTGTTTGATGATTGAGAAATGTACATTAAACTGTGGAGTGCCCCCTTTGGCTAGGCGTATTTTCGTTATTTCGCCCGGCGTTTTTTCGTCTTTTCGTTATTTCGCCCGGCGTCTTTTCGCCCGGCGTCTTTTCCGTCGCCGTTATTTCGCGGCGAATAACGAAAAGACGAGATGCCACATATCAGCCACCATAATATTCCGTTTTTAAATTTTTATTTTAGACGCAAATATTTATATGTTATACCGAAAAATATATTCGCTTTATAAAAATATATTGTCTAGCTGTCTTAATATATTGAAGATGAAAATATTTGAGATGAAAATAAATAGTTTCTCTAAAATAAATATATTGCAGACACAAATATATCAATGAAAGATCGATAAATAAATGGTGCGAACTTCTGGGTGACCGAAACTAAATATATACGTTAGCATAGACTGTGCTGCAAATATATACGTTGGTGGCTACACTGTCCCGTTTTTCAAACTCGCGACAAGCCAAATTACCCAGCGTCCGAGAAGTGTTCCGCATGTTGTAGTTTCTTTACCAGAAAGAAATCAACTAAGCATCTTTTAGGTCCATTGATGGTCTTTATAATAATTATGAAGCACATGTTTTGATGTTTTTTTCAGTTTGATTACTTCTAACTTTATTTTGGTGTATTGGAATATGCATTCTTTGGGTTTTTTGGAGGCTATAAATAGAAAAATGTGAACCAATCAAAAACTTCCTAAAAGTAGTTAAAATGGCTGATTTTCACTGACGAGGAGATAAGCGTGGAATAACTTTTTAAAATGCCGGACTAGGTATGTAAAATTTAGCATTTCCTGATATGCAAGAGCATTATGAGTGCAGACATGACCCTGATATGTGTAGGAAATTTTTTTATTTTTATTTATTGACATTTGAAATATTGCTAAAATTGCATTTTTAGCATGTTTTAAGGGGTGGGGTAATCTTAAAGAAATGGGACTAAAGTTGTACAGAAAATGCTTTTTGATACTTTTATTTGGTATGGAAACATGGGTAATTTTATTGTCTTCTAAGAAATGTATGACACAATGATGATGTGATTTATTTTTGCTCAAGGATTCAGGCTAAGAGCTTGTCAAGTGTTTGATGATTGAGAAATGTACATTAAACTGTGGAGTGCCCCCTTTGGCTCGGCGTATTTTCGTTATTTCGCCCGGCGTTTTTTCGTCTTTTCGTTATTTCGCCCGGCGTCTTTTCGCCCGGCGTCTTTTCCGTCGCCGTTATTTCGCGGCGAATAACGAAAAGACGAGATGCCACATATCAGCCACCATAATATTCCGTTTTTAAATTTTTATTTTAGACGCAAATATTTATATGTTATACCGAAAAATATATTCGCTTTATAAAAATATATTGTCTAGCTGTCTTAATATATTGAAGATGAAAATATTTGAGATGAAAATAAATAGTTTCTCTAAAATAAATATATTGCAGACACAAATATATCAATGAAAGATCGATAAATAAATGGTGCGAACTTCTGGGTGACCGAAACTAAATATATACGTTAGCATAGACTGTGCTGCAAATATATACGTTGGTGTAGACTGCTACACTGTCCCGTTTTTCAAACTCGCGACAAGCCAAATTACCCAGCGTCCGAGAAGTGTTCCGCATGTTGTAGTTTCTTTACCAGAAAGAAATCAACTAAGCATCTTTTAGGTCCATTGATGGTCTTAATAATAATTATGAAGCACATGTTTGATGTTTTTTTCAGTTTTGATTACTTCTAACTTTATTTTGGTGTATTGGAATATGCATTCTTTGGGTTTTTTGGAGGCTATAAATAGAAAAATGTGAACCAATCAAAAACTTCCTAAAAGTAGTTAAAATGGCTGATTTTCACTGACGAGGAGATAAGCGTGGAATAACTTTTTAAAATGCCGGACTAGGTATGTAAAATTTAGCATTTCCTGATATGCAAGAGCATTATGAGTGCAGACATGACCCTGATATGTGTAGGAAATTTTTTTATTTTTATTTATTGACATTTGAAATATTGCTAAAATTGCATTTTTAGCATGTTTTTAAGGGGTGGGGTAATCTTAAAGAAATGGGACTAAAGTTGTACAGAAAATGCTTTTTGATACTTTTATTTGGTATGGAAACATGGGTAATTTTATTGTCTTCTAAGAAATGTATGACACAATGATGATGTGATTTATTTTTGCTCAAGGATTCAGGCTAAGAGCTTGTCAAGTGTTTGATGATTGAGAAATGTACATTAAACTGTGGAGTGCCCCCTTTGGCTCGGCGTATTTTCGTTATTTCGCCCGGCGTTTTTTCGTCTTTTCGTTATTTCGCCCGGCGTCTTTTCGCCCGGCGTCTTTTCCGTCGCCGTTATTTCGCGGCGAATAACGAAAAGACGAGATGCCACATATCAGCCACCATAATATTCCGTTTTTAAATTTTTATTTTAGACGCAAATATTTATATGTTATACCGAAAAATATATTCGCTTTATAAAAATATATTGTCTAGCTGTCTTAATATATTGAAGATGAAAATATTTGAGATGAAAATAAATAGTTTCTCTAAAATAAATATATTGCAGACACAAATATATCAATGAAAGATCGATAAATAAATGGTGCGAACTTCTGGGTGACCGAAACTAAATATATACGTTAGCATAGACTGTGCTGCAAATATATACGTTGGTGTAGACTGCTACACTGTCCCGTTTTTCAAACTCGCGACAAGCCAAATTACCCAGCGTCCGAGAAGTGTTCCGCATGTTGTAGTTTCTTTACCAGAAAGAAATCAACTAAGCATCTTTTAGGTCCATTGATGGTCTTTATAATAATTATGAAGCACATGTTTGATGTTTTTTTCAGTTTTGATTACTTCTAACTTATATTTTGGTGTATTGGAATATGCATTCTTTGGGTTTTTTGGAGGCTATAAATAGAAAAAATGTGAACCAATCAAAAACTTCCTAAAAGTAGTTAAAATGGCTGATTTTCACTGACGAGGAGATAAGCGTGGAATAACTTTTTAAAATGCCGGACTAGGTATGTAAAATTTAGCATTTCCTGATATGCAAGAGCATTATGAGTGCAGACATGACCCTGATTATGTGTAGGAAAATTTTTTTATTTTTATTTATTGACATTTGAAATATTGCTAAAATTGCATTTTTAGCATGTTTTAAGGGGTGTGGGTAATCTTAAAGAAATGGGACTAAAGTTGTACAGAAAATGCTTTTTGATACTTTTATTTGGTATGGAAACATGGGTAATTTTATTGTCTTCTAAGAAATGTATGACACAATGATGATGTGATTTATTTTTGCTCAAGGATTCAGGCTAAGAGCTTGTCAAGTGTTTGATGATTGAGAAATGTACATTAAACTGTGGAGTGCCCCCTTTGGCTCGGCGTATTTTCGTTATTTCGCCCGGCGTTTTTTCGTCTTTTCGTTATTTCGCCCGGCGTCTTTTCGCCCGGCGTCTTTTCCGTCGCCGTTATTTCGCGGCGAATAACGAAAAGACGAGATGCCACATATCAGCCACCATAATATTCCGTTTTTAAATTTTTATTTTAGACGCAAATATTTATATGTTATACCGAAAAATATATTCGCTTTATAAAAATATATTGTCTAGCTGTCTTAATATATTGAAGATGAAAATATTTGAGATGAAAATAATAGTTTCTCTAAAATAAATATATTGCAGACACAAAATATATCAATGAAAGATCGATAAATAAATGGTGCGAACTTCTGGGTGACCGAAACTAAATATATACGTTAGCATAGACTGTGCTGCAAATATATACGTTGGTGTAGACTGCTACACTGTCCCGTTTTTCAAACTCGCGACAAGCCAAATTACCCAGCGTCCGAGAAGTGTTCCGCATGTTGTAGTTTCTTTACCAGAAAGAAATCAACTAAGCATCTTTTAGGTCCATTGATGGTCTTTATAATAATTATGAAGCACATGTTTGATGTTTTTTTCAGTTTTGATTACTTCTAACTTTATTTTGGTGTATTGGAATATGCATTCTTTGGGTTTTTTGGAGGCTATAAATAGAAAAATGTGAACCAATCAAAAACTTCCTAAAAGTAGTTAAAATGGCTGATTTTCACTGACGAGGAGATAAGCGTGGAATAACTTTTTAAAATGCCGGACTAGGTATGTAAAATTTAGCATTTCCTGATATGCAAGAGCATTATGAGTGCAGACATGACCCTGATATGTGTAGGAAATTTTTTTATTTTTATTTATTGACATTTGAAATATTGCTAAAATTGCATTTTTAGCATGTTTTAAGGGGTGGGGTAATCTTAAAGAAATGGGACTAAAGTTGTACAGAAAATGCTTTTTTGATACTTTTATTTGGTATGGAAACATGGGTAATTTTATTGTCTTCTAAGAAATGTATGACACAATGATGATGTGATTTATTTTTGCTCAAGGATTCAGGCTAAGAGCTTGTCAAGTGTTTGATGATTGAGAAATGTACATTAAACTGTGGAGTGCCCCCTTTGGCTCGGCGTATTTTCGTTATTTCGCCCGGCGTTTTTTCGTCTTTTCGTTATTTCGCCCGGCGTCTTTTCGCCCGGCGTCTTTTCCGTCGCCGTTATTTCGCGGCGAATAACGAAAAGACGAGATGCCACTTATCAGCCACCATAATATTCCGTTTTTAAATTTTTATTTTAGACGCAAATATTTATATGTTATACCGAAAAATATATTCGCTTTATAAAAATATATTGTCTAGCTGTCTTAATATATTGAAGATGAAAATATTTGAGATGAAAATAAATAGTTTCTCTAAAATAAATATATTGCAGACACAAATATATCAATGAAAGATCGATAAATAAATGGTGCGAACTTCTGGGTGACCGAAACTAAATATATACGTTAGCATAGACTGTGCTGCAAATATATACGTTGGTGTAGACTGCTACACTGTCCCGTTTTTCAAACTCGCGACAAGCCAAATTACCCAGCGTCCGAGAAGTGTTCCGCATGTTGTAGTTTCTTTACCAGAAAGAAATCAACTAAGCATCTTTTAGGTCCATTGATGGTCTTTATAATAATTATGAAGCACATGTTTGATGTTTTTTTCAGTTTTGATTACTTCTAACTTTATTTTGGTGTATTGGAATATGCATTCTTTGGGTTTTTTGGAGGCTATAAATAGAAAAATGTGAACCAATCAAAAACTTCCTAAAAGTAGTTAAAATGGCTGATTTTCACTGACGAGGAGATAAGCGTGGAATAACTTTTTAAAATGCCGGACTAGGTATGTAAAATTTAGCATTTCCTGATATGCAAGAGCATTATGAGTGCAGACATGACCCTGATATGTGTAGGAAATTTTTTTATTTTTATTTATTGACATTTGAAATATTGCTAAAATTGCATTTTTAGCATGTTTTAAGGGGTGGGGTAATCTTAAAGAAATGGGACTAAAGTTGTACAGAAAATGCTTTTTGATACTTTTATTTGGTATGGAAACATGGGTAATTTTATTGTCTTCTAAGAAATGTATGACACAATGATGATGTGATTTATTTTTGCTCAAGGATTCAGGCTAAGAGCTTGTCAAGTGTTTGATGATTGAGAAATGTACATTAAACTGTGGAGTGCCCCCTTTGGCTCGGCGTATTTTCGTTATTTCGCCCGGCGTTTTTTCGTCTTTTCGTTATTTCGCCCGGCGTCTTTTCGCCCGGCGTCTTTTCCGTCGCCGTTATTTCGCGGCGAATAACGAAAAGACGAGATGCCACATATCAGCCACCATAATATTCCGTTTTTAAATTTTTATTTTAGACGCAAATATTTATATGTTATACCGAAAAATATATTCGCTTTATAAAAAATATATTGTCTAGCTGTCTTAATATATTGAAGATGAAAATATTTGAGATGAAAATAAATAGTTTCTCTAAAATAAATATATTGCAGACACAAATATATCAATGAAAGATCGATAAATAAATGGTGCGAACTTCTGGGTGACCGAAACTAAATATATACGTTAGCATAGACTGTGCTGCAAATATATACGTTGGTGTAGACTGCTACACTGTCCCGTTTTTCAAACTCGCGACAAGCCAAATTACCCAGCGTCCGAGAAGTGTTCCG